>JAVTVY010048763.1:0-24422 GCA_036873755.1 Hanleya hanleyi
AAAAAACAGGAGACGTCTGAAACCTCAGTAGAATCTGTAGGGCTCTAACTGGACATACGAGTCTGTCATCTTCAGCGGACCCACGAAGTCTGTATGTACTGGAATCTGATATAGTCTCTGGGCACATGGTCCCTGACGTGTGGATTCACTCTAGGCGATGAATTCCGGGATCAGGCGAAGAGGTATGGTTTCTCAACCTGCGGTCCATGTCAGGGAACTGTGCTCCAATGCGTGAAGCTCCGATACTCTAGTGGCTGGAGCGAACGCTGTTAGGAAGGCTGTCTTGTAGGGCAGGCCCTGATTGTAGCCGTCCTAAAGTCAACTAGGACTCTGGATAGCGCTGAACGGTATCCCTCTATGGTGCTTGGCTTGAATTCCTTATCTTGATGCAGATGTAACAGGAAGTCAGCTATCATCGGCACAGAGGCAGTGTCGGGGTCGATGTCTCTGGTCCAACACCGGGTACAGTTGAGAAGTTGATGATCTGTCTGCCGTCGCCATCGCCTCTGTAACTGGTCTTGAAAGGCCTCGGTCTGCAAGGAAGTCCCCGATAGTCTGCAGACGTGAAGATTGAGCCACTGTAGATCGTGGTGCAGTATGCCATGCCACGGGCAGCTGACAAGGCAGGTCGGTCAGAAGTCAGATTAATGACGGGAACCACGGGCGATGCGGCCACCACAGTATCCCGAGCAGGATAAGGGCGTTGTGCTCTGTTATCTTGGTCAAGACTGCCTGTACAAGTGCTGTCGGTGGAAAGCGTAGGCGATGAGGCTGTACCAACTGAAGACATCGTGTCGACTGCCCAGACTTGTGGGTCGAGTGTCGGACCGACGAAGATCGGTAGCTGAGCGTTGTCCCAAGTCGCAAATAGGTCTACTAGGGGCTGTTCCCAGGTCGATGCCACCTGACGAAAAACCTCTGTATGGAGATGCCACTTCGTCTGTAGGACTTTGTCCGGTCGTGAAAGACTGTCTGCAACGACGTTCAAATGTCTGGGTACATGTCGTGCCCGGATCCGGCATAGATGAATCTGTGTGCAGGTGAAAAGTATCCACGTCTCCTGGAACAGCCGGGACTTCGTCCCCCCCAACTTGTTGATGTAGCTCACTACTGTCGTGTTGTCTGTGGCGACCAGGAGTGACTTGCCAAACAGCTGAGAAACTCCAGTGGACGACTGCCATGTTCACTGCTGCCATTCCCAGTACGTTGATGTGCTGTGTTTCCTGTTGTGGCGACCACCTGCCGGATATCTTAAGTCTCCCAGGTGGGCTCCCCAGCCCGTGAGTGATGCGTCGGAGAAAAGGTTCATGTCCGGCGGTGTCCAACGAAGTGGAATCCCGAACATCACATTCCCCCTGGACTGCCACCATTCCAGGAACTGATGCAGATGCCGAGGAACTGGAACCCGGGGGTTGATAGTCGGAGCTCGCAGGAACGGCTGCAGATGAAACTGTAGTGGTCGTGACTGAAGTCGCCCATACTGTGTCAGATCTTGAGTGGATGTCAATAATCCCATCAGACTTGCCAAGGATGTAAGGCTGTACAATCGCAGACTGCAGGAGGAACAGCCCTCCAACGTAGATATCTCTAAGGAAGATGATACGTTGCTTGTCCGTCGTGGAATCCATGTGCCGACTACTTGTTGCCGGACTAATGGGCCCTTCAAAGCTGTGAACGCCGCATCGGTGAATGCTAGGTCCCGGGTGACTGGTAGAGTAGTTCCATCCAACGGTGCTCTAGTGGTTGAACTATCTGTGTTCAAGTGACGAAGGCCGTGCCGCTGAACTGGCATTGACGGTCTGGTGGGAACGCCGGAAGTGACAACCATCGGGAGTCAGGGTCTAAATCTGTAGTGTTGAATACACTCAGTAGGCAACCGGCTCCATCACCTAGTCCGGTCTCTACTGTCATCCAGTAGAAATTGGAGTCCCAAGTCTGTTCCGGAATCTGGATCCGCATTCCGGATTATAGATGACTTGATACCTGAGTCCTGTGTGATGGATGGGTCTATGTTGACTTGGGCTTGGAAGGAAGGACCCTCAGTCTGGATCTGAACTTGTCCACTGTAGACCGGATGCCTCGTTTCCAAGAAACGAGTTAGTTGAGTCCGACTAACCGCTTCCTCCGAGATCTGGACTCCTAAATCACGATCTTGGGTGTAGATGAAGACCGAGGTTATCCGATGGAAAGTAGGATGATCATAGAAGAAGTGTCAGAAGCTGGAGTAGACCTCACGATGAAACTTGGGCAGGATGAAGGGATGACTACTGGTTTGAAGGTGAAACTGAAAACCATCCGTTCCGACAGCGAGGCTGCTCTTGCTCCGGTCGGAAGATTCCCTCTTTACCCTGAATCTGTGCTTTCCCGTAAGGATGAAGCTACTCTTGCTTGGGTGGCGACCCCCTGTTAGTCTTGCCCTTGCCTTAGCCTTGTCTACCGAAAAGGCGTTGACTGCTCCAGTCATTCGTGATGTCCTGTCATCATTGACGGTGGCATGGTAGTCGGAAATAGCTCTGCCTAGGAGGTGAAGTTGACGTCTGCGTCCTAAATCAACTTGCTGTAGCTGTAAGGGACCAGTTGGTATATGAAGTAACGCTATGATGGGTTAACATCATGCTCTGTACCATGCCGGCTTATCTTGCTTGAAGTCCGACTGTCGGTGTCTTGGTACATTCCAAAAGTTCGTCTATGATGAAGTGTCGGCAGTAGCAGGCAGCTGTACCGCTGGGGGAAGATGACTGTGACCCGTAACAGCACTTGACTTCAAAGGAACTTGAAAGGATAAGTCTTGATCTGTAAGTCCGGGTCCAGATCCAGAATGCTAGTCGGAAGTCCGGTCACTGCTCTGGTAGTTCCGATAACTGTAAGGTGGTGTCCGATTCCAAAGATAAACTTGGAAGCTGACTCTCGGCTCAATAAAGGTCCGTAGTAGAAGTAGAAGACTCTCGCTTCAATGGTTGGGATTCTGTCTGTGTACAGCCGTGACCCGTGGTCCCGCTGTTGAGTAAGGCCGTGCTGGCCTAGTGGGGTCCAGGGCCGTGATGTCTCGGTGTTCCGGCGCTCTGTATAGGGACATGATGTGCCGGGGTGCCGTCGCTCTAGAAGTCCTGATGCTCTGTGTAGGGCCGTGACTTCTCGGAGCCTCGATGTTCTGTGTAGGGTCGTGACTTCTCGGAGTCTCGATGCTCTGTGTAGGACCATGACTTCTCGGTGTCTCGATGTTCTGTGCTGGCCGTGAAGTCTCGGAGTTCCGGTGCTCTGTATAGGCCGCGCCTTCCAGGGTCCGGGTCTATGTCTCTGACCTCCTTGAAGATGAGTGATGATCCCGATCTGTGCACCGAACTGTAATGTTGTCCACTGCACTGTGATACGGCACTAGGCTGCGGTCAGGTTCGTGGACTTGTCTCTTCTCTCGACTTGCGAAGACTTGGATGAACGGGAGCTGACAACGTCTTCTCCAACTGACGTCTTCTCCAATGAAGCCAAACTTGACTTGACTTTAATCTTCAGAGAAAGCTGCGAAGACTTGCTGACTATGTCTTCTCCGATGAAGCAAATCTTGACGACTTTAATCTTCAGAGAATTCTTCGGCCTTCGGGAATGCGGCTTGAATCCACCGCTGTACCACCGAAATTCCGGCGTAGACGAATAAAGCTGAAATCCCGGTATCGTTGTGATGAACGGCTGTGTTCCCGGGATCTTCATGCTGTAGTACGGGTCCGAGCTGTCTCCGGAACCGTGGTGTAGCGTTCTGGCTAAGTCCGTCCTAAGTAATCCGTACTGTGTAAGTCCGTGACTTCTATGTGCGGCTTCACGGTGTTCTGGATAAGTCCGTTCCCAATAGGTCCGTGATCTGCTTGCGCCGGGGTACGACTTCGAACTCTGGATCTGTCCATGTTATGGCCCAGAAGGTTCACCAGTAGCCGGGTCTGTGCATCGGTATCGGAGTATCGTGCATCGGTATCAGAGTACCGTCGATCTGTATAGTCTTGAATTCTCTCGGTATCCCGGTAGTCCCTGTAGGCTCTTGGCTTGACGGGGTCTCGGAGTTCTGCATTGGGCCGTGATTTCTCGGAGCCATGGTCCCGTATGCTGATCTAAAGTCCGTGACCTCTTAGATGTGGACTCCCGGTGAGATGTAGACCCTCGGCGTACTGGATAAGTCCGTTCTTCATAGGTCCGTGTCGTTTCCTGTTCTGGGGTACGGCTCCGGACTGCAGTCCCGTCTCTGGAAGGAACCTCTCTCTCCGATGGTCGGGTCCGAGGTGCTCTGGAGTCGGAGTCCCGGTGCTCTGTATGGGGCCGTGACTTCTCGGGATCCCGGTGCTCTGTGTAGGTCCGTGACTTATTGGGAGCTCAGTGTTCTGTATAAGGCCGTGACATCTCGGGATCTCGGTGCTCCGTGTAGGTCCGTGGCTAAACGGACTCTCGGTGTACTGTATAAGGCCGTGACATCTCGGAGCCGTGGTCCCGGTGTACTGTGCGGGGCCGAGCTGTGCTGGTGTCGAGGTCCCGTTCCGGCGATCGAATCCGTGTCTTAGACTTCTCTTGGTAGTCCCGGTCTGTGCTCCGGACTGTAGACTTGTCCACCGTTCCAGCCTGTAGCTCCAGGGTATGGCTCTTCGCCGGGTCCCGGCTCTACACCGGGTCCCGGCTAGAAGACTTGTCTTTCTTGAGTTGCGGAGACTTGGATGAATGGGAAACTGTTATCCGAGGTCTGCCCAGATCCGTGGTTGTAACGGCTCCGGTGTAGAGTCCGTGACAGCATCTTCTCCGGTGAACTTGAACTGGACCGTGGAGCCGTGTCTTGAGTCTGTGACTTGTTCGCCGTCTCGAAATGTAGCTCCAGGGTACTGCTCTTCGCCGGTTCCCGGCTAGTAGACGTGTCCTTCTTGAAGACCTGTCTTTCTTGCCGTCTTGCTGGCGAACTTGAACTGGACCGTGGAGCCGTGTGTCTTGTATCCGTGAAGGGTCTGTTCTGTTTCACGGGACTGTACAGTATGAATGATCTGTGAAGATTCCACTGGCGCTGATAGGAAAACTTCGTTTACAGCCAAGTCGTTGAAGAGGGCCTGAGTAGCTTGCTTCTCAGCTGGACACCTTGCCAGGTCAGTGGCCGCTCTCCGGAGTTGACTGCGTCGGCCATAGGATAGCTATGCCAGGTCACGTCGTCCCAGTCTGCACATTCACGGCATGTCACTTGACTGTAACACACCTGTGCCCTGCACTTGAAACAAAGAAATGCAAGTCTTTAACTGGTTAAAACTGACGACATGATTCGTTTCTTTATTATTCTTTATAGTTTGGGTGACTACGTTAGTTCATAATGAACTCACAGGAGAAAAAAATAACCCTAGGGTGCGTCTATAACAACCAAAAGTTACTGTTTACAGGAGCTCTTTCAAAACACGTCTTGCTACCAAGACTGCAAAGGAAAAAGAGGAAGGGCATGCGCGGAGAACACGCCACCTAGCGGACGATTGACGAGACGATCAGGGGAGATAATTTCTTTGCAGGAGATCTCCAAAATGGAGGGAATATGGCATACATTGATAGCAGGTTAAGATTTGAGACACAAATACAGCATCTGCTGATTCCTTTGCAATAAACTGAACTGAACTGAACTGAATCTAGGATTAACTGCTCTTTGCAGGCATTCTTTAGCAGCGAGTCGTCGATATAAAAGTGATACTTTATACCTAGACTAGGAAGGAATAGTGCCACTGATGTAAACACTCGAGTAAACACCCAAACTGAATGGAAGTACTTAAATTTGGTAGCGTCTTCTGCCGACCATGAATATTAAGTACTTCCTGTCCTCCGGATGTGTCGGGATATGAAGGTATGCATCCCTTAAATCACCATTCCCCTTGCTTGAGTACCGACCGGATGGACTCCTTGCGGAAGTGTGGCGGTGGAGTAAGGTAGTCCTTGTTGAGGTGCTGGAGGTTGATAACCATATTGGACATGTCTTTCTTGGGGACCAGAAAGACCGCCGAATAGAACCCGGGTGTTTTGTTCCAAACCGGAAGTTCTATGACAGACGCCTTCTCTTTCACAGCTTATCCACAGAAGATTGCATCGCTGATAGATGAACCGCTCGTAAAGGTATACGAGTCAAGAAGAGAATCATGTCGAACGATAGGCGATAACCGTATCTGAGAGTTCGAATGACCCACGATTCTGCCCCGATAATTGTCCAGTTGCGCCAAAACAACTGAAGTCTTCCCCCTACCGGAAGGTTTTGTTGTGGTGAGACTGGAAACAATGTTTCGGTGTTCCCGCCATACTGGAAGCCACCTGGTATGGCCTGAAACATCAGGTATCCTTCTTTGACTGCTTGCATTTCCAGCTCGATAACTTGGGAGTCGTCAGAAGCAGAAGTTTGGCCCTGCTGTTGGCCAGAAACACCCTTAATAGCCTTGGAACCGGAAGGCGGGTTTTTCTTAGCCTTGTTCGTCTTTGGATCCAACCCGGAAGTTGCCAGTCTCTGAGACGAAGCACCGGGCCTGTCATGTTCAATTTGAATCATTTCAGGTGGTCTGACTTCGGCCACAGCATCACCAAACAGTAAAGAGGAAGCTGTTGATGTTTCTAACAACTTCTCTTTACAGCTTCCGGTGTGTACTCATGCATTAGAGGAATGTAGGCCCTTCTCCTTAAATACACGAGCTTAGAAGACATATAGGCATTGTGTACCAGTAGGTCTTCTACACCACCGGAAGCTGTCTTCTGTTAGTCAATAACAAGGTTTATTCCCTCTTGTAATTGTTCCCGACTCTCCACACCCGCCAATGAAAACACTCCATCCTTAATGGCTTTTAGAAACCAGTCCAGATGGTTTTGTAATCTAGTACTCCTTGACTAGCTGTTTCCTCAAATGTCGCAGCCTGCTTGTCCGTAAAGGGAACATCCGGATTACTAGGCATTTTCGTATTGGGAGGACACAAATACGAAAAATCGCCGTTCACCTCTGCGGACCGGAAGCTGAATGGTGATTATGTACACTGTACGATCGTATATTCGGTTTTTGCATGGGGAACGGATCAGAAGATCCTGCAGGGTGGAAGCGAGCTTTAGGTCGTAGCCTGACTGCCCGTTCCTCCTGCGTAGCGGGTTCTGCTAACGTTCTGTGGAACAAATCGGAGTGGATAGCAGTTGAGGCCAGAAGTGTCTGTACCGGTCTCGTAATCCAATTGACTCTCCCGATTCTGTTTCAATATCCTCCACATGTGGGACCGGAAGCTGCATATTCAGGATTAAGTCCTAGATACCCGCAATTAGATCATAGTATTTGCGGGCATCCGGATCAGCATTGGTAGGTTTGTTATATTCTGAGCTACCGTATTGGTCCCTATCCACTTCCATATCATCCTGGGCTTCCTGCCAGTGAGGAGTCTTGGAAGGAATAGACCCTGTCAAATTAACTTCCGGTTTGGCTGACTGTTCAGAAAATTGAAGAAGCGGTGAAACACGGACCGAAATTTGACTGGTCATCATCTCTTTCACTTCCTTCATCTCCTTCCACTGCTGTTTCATTCCCTCAAGAATGGCAGCCAGGGTAGGATCCGTCACTTGAGAGTAAACCGGAAGTTGGGTCTGATGGTGGGTGTTCACACTCTGGGACCTTACATATGACCGTGAGCATGGCCACTGTAAAGGTCGGTGAACTGGTACTGGAGGGCGTAGACCGGAAGCTCGGACAGGAGGGTGCATTGCGCGAAGCAAACTCGATCTCGTACCACGAATACCACCGGAAGTCAATACTTGTGCCAAGCCGTGCAAGGGCTGGTACGTTCTCGAGACCAGATGCCTCGAAAATTGACCTAGTTGCAAAGATTCTTGATACTGCGTTGCAGTGGTAGGCAAAATTGTACCTGTATACATACCCATACTCTGGCGTTGTTGTGGGAACCTCAATGTCTGGTGGCTCAGAAGGGTAGGGCCACCACAGAAACCGGAAGTAGCCTGGAGAAAGTTAGATGAACCAGTCGTTACTATGTTAGTATTGGTTAGTGAACGACCGGAAAGTCCAGGATGGCAATCTCACAAGTCCAGGTCCAACTGAAAACTCAGCATTAGGCTCCTCCGCAGATTTGCCCAAGTTCTCGTAATCATAAGACATTAAAGATCGCGCAATCGGCAATGCCTAGCCTTCCGACACCGAGACTGGACCCGTTACCGAATTCTCGTCCTCATCGTCTACAGGCATCCGCTCGATAGGAAGTTCGACGTCCACTGTCCTAGATGTGCGGACTTCATATCTTCCAGAGTTCCTTCCACTTGGACGATTTTGGTCAGTTTTTTACCTGATTGACCTTTCGCCCGATCTGAAATAGAAGAAACCCGAGCAGGAGGGGGTGATTCTTTATCTTTATTTACGTTCAATAAAATGACTAACGTAGGCTGGCGTATCAACAAGCCTCCTAGTATCCTTGGTCACACTAGAACGAGGAGACATGGCTTCATTCTCAGAATTGACGACATTTAGAGACAACTGAGCATTATCAGAACTGGCCAGTCCCCGCAACATATGCTTGAATTATATTCGGGGCCCAGACAATACCCTGGCAACATGGTAGGCAGGTTGAATGTAGATCGTATACGGCAGCCCTCAAAATTAGCAGCGACTTTACGACGGCAAATTGACAACGGCAACTTTTTATCATTAGAAATTACGTGATATGGATGAAATCGGTCTGTAAATCTTAAAGATCTTCCTAACCTAATTTACAATTGTTATAGAATTGTTCATTATCAAGTCCATTTGATAAATAAATATGGCGATGTCATTTTAATAAATTATTGTCGATGTGTACGGTGCCGTGTGACTGTATCAAACCACATTGTCTGTTCATTCATATACCCAGCATGCAGATTCACCACACACGGTATCTGGGTCAACCCAGTGAGACTCGGAAAGGCGAGGTTCTGGTGGAGTTGCATGTCTGTGGTATATTCTATCATAAATTGATGTTGTTAATCTTATAAATTTATATGGAATTAAATGTCGCTTACATGGATTTAGCTAGACAGGTTGTTTTTTTTGAATATCCAAATTGGTTATGACTGAATATTTTGCCAAAACTTCCAGCTCATAATTTCGATAAATTTATGAAAAATAAAGAAAAACGTCCCGTGATCCACCAGAGCCTCACAGGGTGACGTCACATCACCTGTTCACTCCCCTCGCATGTTCTGATGTGGGCAACGAAAAATGATCGCCCTTGAAAAAAGTTTCAACCGTCCCATCGGAGAATCAGTCTTCTGAACGAACAGTGGTATAGCAAACAGTGATAAGCACGTTTGCAACGAATGTTAAAAATGCCGCCGCCGTGCCGTCGTAAACCAAGTACCGTCGCAAAATTTGACTAATTTCAAGGGCTGATACGGGCTTAGTGCCACCGCATGAAGAACATGACATTTGAGACATACTGCTTGATAATCGTAAAGAATACTTCCCAAAGGACTTCTTGAAGAATATCAGGCATTTTAAGGTATTCCAACAGTGGTGATTTCACTACAAATTCAACGATTTTCACGGAGCTAGACAAAATGGCTTCCTGAGCTACAGCTTGTGCAGAACAAGAAGGAAGTATGGGTGTGAGCATGCGTGTGACTAGCAGGCTGGGATATGTGCTATTTTGAATTCTTCAGTGGGATTCCATGTGGAACAAGCTGAGTAGCTAGCAGGTCCTCCGCCAAGTAGCCTGTTTGAGAGCATACAGCATATACGCTTCCAATATCTCCTTAAATATAACTTGGAAAGCTGATATGTGTATGTGGAAAGAGACGTTCATCTGAAATTGTTGAGACAATTTGAGGAGGTTTGGGAAGCAGTAATGGGTAGTGTAACACTGGAATGTAAGTCTGTAGTTGTATATGGATTTGTGGATGGTGAGGTTTATAAATCGATGAGTGGAATAGATCAAGATATCGCGTTCACAACACAGATGGGTACAATATGGGTGAGTGAAATCCAAGATGGTCAATGGCAGCCATCTTGGATTACATACTACCTCAATGAAAATCAATACCAATCGCTGTCTAACTGATGTGAAGCACCGTCTCGAGTTTGAAGTTGATTGGTCAAATTGTTGTCGAGATATCACGTTCACAAGATCCGAGACGGATGGAATCCAATATCGTCAATGGCAGCCATCTTGGATTTGTACCTCAGTGAAAATCAATACCAATGGCCGTCTAATTGATGTGAAGCACATTCTCAAGTTTGAAGTCGATTGGTCGAACTGTTCTCGAGATATCGCGTTCACAAGATGTGGAACGGAGTGAATCCAATATGGTCCATGGCAGCCATCTTGGATTACGTATCTCAGTGAAAATCAAAACCAATGGCCGTTTAACTGATGCGAAGCACATTCTCAAGTTTGAAGTGGATTGGTCAAACTGTTGTCGAGATATCGCGTTCACAAGATGTGGGATGGACAGAATCCAATATGGTCACTGGCAGCCATCTTGGATTACGTACCTCAGTGAAAATAAATACCAATGGCCGTCTAACTGATGTGAAGAACCTTCCCAAGTTTGAAGTCGATTAGTTGAATTGTTCTCGAGATATCGTGTTCACAAGATCTGGGACGGATGGAATCCAATATGGTCAATGGCAGCCATCTTGGCTTACGTACCTCAGTGAAAATCAATACCAATGGCCGTCTGACTGATGTGAAGAACATTCCCAAGCTTGAAGTTGATTGGTGGAAATGTTCTTGAGATATCGCATTCACAAGATGTGGGACAAACAGAATCCAATATGGTCGATGGCGGCCATCTTGGATTACGTACTTCAGTGAAAATCAATACCAATGGCCGTCTAACTGATGTGAAGCACCTTCTCAAGTTTGAAGTCAATCGGTCAAATTGTTCTTGAGATATCGCGTTCACAAGATGTGGGACGGACAGAATCCAATATGGTCGATGGCGGCCATCTTGGATTACGTACCTCAGTGAAAATCAATACCAATGGCCGTCTAACTGATGTGAAGCACCTTCTCAAGTTTGAAGTCGATTGGTCGAATTGTTCTCAAGATATCGCGTTCACAAGATGTGGGACGGACGGACGGACGGACGGAAGGACAGACGGATGACGGACGGAAGGACGGACGGCTAGCATTTCCAAGTCCTCCCACCACTTCGTGGCGGAGGACAACAAGGAATGCATACAGTGGAAGTGAGGTAAGTTTTCAGCACAAATAACATGCTGTACACCAAATTGGAAGTCTCTAGCTGCAACAGTTCTAGCGCGATAACATTATATGCATATTTTTCGTTATGTTGCCATGGAACCCACAAAAATCATTGGCATGTACCCAATTTCCGTTTTGTGCTTGGCCACACAATACTGTGTAATTTGAAGTATCTAGTTGCAACCTTTCTGCTTCTCGAGTGTCAACGTCACCAATTCACTCAGCCAATCAAGATGACTGGATGGACAGCGTGACGACTTGATTCCCTCTAGAATATATGCCGATGGATCATTCAAAATCTTATTTAACTGAGGTGGTCTAAAAGTGATAAAATGAAAACCTGAGTGGTTGAAGTCCTCCCGACATTGAAACTACTGATTTGGCTTGAAACTGTAACGTTGAGTACCCGACATGGAGGTCAATCCCAATTGAGATCCAGTGACAAGGTACCCACAATTACCTAATTTGTCCTAATCCGATCAGGTTTTCAGTTGTTATTGTGCAGAAACAAAATTTTAACTTGATCCAGTGGCGTCACCTATATGTGGATCGGCATGAAAAACAATCCCAAGTGAGTCTTGAGGCAAGATTTGGAAAGAATCCATTCATGTTTTCAAAAGTTATTGTCCAGAAACAAAATTTTAACTTGGGTGGATCACCTATAGGCGGATCAGCATGAAAAACAATCCCAAGCGAGATCTTGACGTGAGGTAACCACATACCATATTTGAAAAGGATCCATTAGTTTTTCAGAATTTATTGTCCAGAAAATGAAGTCTGACGGACGGTAAGACACAAGCACAGACCCCAATACTGTAGTCCCCATTTCGCCCTATTATGATTCATTGCATTTACATGTTAATATCTTTCTAAAAGACAGATTTTGATAACCAAAGTAAGAGATTAGTATAACCTAGTTTATTGTCTAAAGGCAAATGGAATCTACAATTACAAATACACCAAAATTAAGGAAAGTTTGTATTGGCCATTGTACAATTTAAACATTGAACAATGATGGTGCTACTTTCTTGTCATCCTCAGCAGAATATGGCACTTGCGGGGGAGAGAACTCTTGGTACATTGTAGATTGGACATGTAGGATGATAATTACCCAGCAGTTCTGTTTTTGTTCTGGTAAATTGATTCAGGTATTCCTAAAATAATATGGCACGTACTGTCCGACAGAGAACTTTTTCCGATACACTAGGTCCAAAAATCCCTTTTGTTCAATCTGATATTCAGGGCAGATAAAGGAGGTTTTGATAAGTTACACTGTTCATTAATTGTATACTGCTGTAAATGATCTACCAATACAGTAATTACTTTATATGTACCAATTTAAAAAAAAAAAAAAAATCACAAAAATTAAAGTCATAATATTATACATGCATAATACACTGTTCATTGAACCTGTTTTAGCAGCTACACATCAACCTTGTTCACAAGTCCTGTATGTATGAGCTTGAGCAATAGCTGAATTACTCTAATCGCTCTAAACAGGCTAATTATCTATACACATATCCCGAGTAGTACACATAGTATACATGATTACACAACTGATTATTGTACTCCTCAAACACAATAGCATTGATATTACAAGACAGTTCAGTATTTTACTATTGATTGAACTCCGAAGTGATCGATGAGCACTGTTTCATGATGTCGGTCCTTATATCATGTACATGCAAGTCTTTATTCAAAGTAGGCTCAAAATTTCACAAACATTTTATGACTTCACACATATATATGTACCATAATGCATTCTCATTTTACCAACAAAATCATTGTTAAAATAATTCATTGAAGATGAGACCAAGATAAGAATAAAAGCAGACATTCAAAGCCATGAACCTACAGATCATAAAACCGCTTAAAAAATTGTCAATCAACAAGTCACATGACATGTACAAGTACATGCGAGTACATGTACGGGGCGCCAAATAGCCACATTGTGAAAAGTGACAGTCACGTATCATTATCATCTATGACCAACTATCAATCCCCACCCCGTCCCCCTATTCATTTTCTGACATTTAATCTGGAGTACATGTATATAACTACATGTATGTAAGCTGATTCAATCCAAATTACGGTTCACCCAAATTAGACAAATATACAGTCCAAATCGGGTATGTTTTGTCCTAAATACATGTACGACGTTAATTTTGATGGTAATCTTTCTTCTGAACACTTGAGTTACTGAGCCAAAACAGAAGTATAACCACTGGTGTGTAGGCAATATATTAGATGATATTTGAAACTGTGCCGAAAATTAAAGAGATCTACGGGTGCCCAAAGTAAAGAGTCCTATGAGTGCCCAAAGTAAAGAGTCCTATATAGATGAGTGTCCTTAAGAGACCTGTGGGTACCCAAAGTAGAGTTGTATCAGGCCCAGGTAAAGAATTCCAAACTCTCACCCCAAAATAATTTCAAATATCATATACAGTTTCTCGCATATTCCTTGTTTAAAAACTATTTACACATGTACATGTTGGGGGGGGGGGGGGAAGTGACAATGTTCTTCATTCTTGGACTACAATCCTAATGGGTTTTCATATGACCTTTCAAACTGTGAAGCCATCTGAAGTTCTTCCCACAATCATTACAGCGATATGGTCTTTTGGCTGTGTGGGATGCAGCATGATAGAGGTACACCAGTTTGGATGTGAAGCATTTCCCACAATCCAAACAAATATGGGACCGGGATGATTTATGGTTTCTTTCATGCTCGCGTAGTTTTGCCGAGCTCTCAAAAGTCCTTCCACAAGTCTTACAAAGATGCGGCTCACCAATGTGGCTAATCATGTGAAGCTTTAACAAAAAGCTCTTGGATATGGATTTTCCACAAGCAGCACACTGATGTGGCCTGTGGGCGTCGTGGTTCATTTGATGTGCCTCAAGTCGTTGGCGGGAGGATAGAACTTTCCTGCACAATTTACACCGATGTCGAGTGTGATGATGCTTCAAGTGGATATCACGATTACGGCCAGTCATGAAATGCAGTCTGCAGATTCCACACTCGAACAAACAGTTTCGGACGTGAGAGAGAATGTGCTGGTTGAATGTGGTCATGTGTTTGAAATATTTATCACAAGTTGGACACTTGTATGGTCTTTGCGATGAATGACATATCCTGTGGCATTGTAAGTGTTCCTTGCTTCGGCAAGTCTTCTCACAATTACGGCAAACTTTTTGTTTCCGTCTTGTCACAGTCTGTGAGCTCTTACGCTGATGACTTCGTTTGGATGTCGAATTCTCGCGCGATTCAGCAGTCAAATTGGATTCTTCGCCAGTTTCATCAACGTTTTGATCATGCCCACTGGTGTGTGTGGACTCTCGGGCAGGAGATCGAAGACTGGATCTTCTCAGAGCTAGCTGTTTTTCCCTTCGGCCTTTCTGAAATCACACAACTGTAAAAGATGAGTTACAAACGACTTGCAAACAAAATTAATAATCTCAATATTGAAAATGCTCTATATAACTGTTATCAGTACTTGACCATAATCTTGTTACTAAAGTAGCTGTGAGCCAGACAATAATCAGATGTTACTATTAGTTCAATATATTGGCTTAATCAGACAGCAGTAGGAGTAGACCAGCTTCAGGCCTTTCCCAAAGTATTCTGTGAGCAAATACAATAGATACAAACGAGTCCACAACATGTATGTTATCCAGTCTAAGTTTCCCATCTACACACAGTTACAACTGCTTTAGAGTGGACAACACTGAGTGGAAACTATGTGTTGCCTACCAAATTTAGGTCAAGATCAGGTCAAAGGTCAATGTGACTATTTGCTTCAGTCTTCATGAAGTACATGTATCATTAGTGTCCAGTCTATATCTGTTAGTTCTCTATCTAAATGTACAGTTGCAATTGCTTTGGAGTGGATGGAAATGATTTGTCGAATACCAAAAATCTTGGTCGATGTTGAAGGTCACTAACAATCTGGAAATCATTGAAAGTTGCCAATTTTTCGTCAATGAAATCATTGAAGGGAAAGCAGGTGTTTGTACCAAAACTGAGGTTAGGGTTACAATAAAACTGAGGTTAGGGTTACAATAAAACTGAGGTTAGGGTTACAATAAAACTGAGGTTAGGGTTACAATAAAAATCATTATTTATTGCGTCAGTAGATACATTTGGGTGAGAAAATGTGACTCCTACTAGAATTGAGATCAAGGTAATTGTGATCCCAAATTGGGAAATCATTAAAATACAACCTTTTTGTCACTGGTTACATCACGGGGAGATGAGTCACATACCAAAATTGAGGTCAATGTCACCGAGACTCAACAATCAAGAAATCATCAAAAATTGCAATTTTATGTGTTAGTGGGCTGTACGGAGCCAATTTTAGAGGTTCAAGATGGTACATATTGCAGCAATATGGTGAAAAGATTCTGCACTTTGACGTAAAAGCATGAAAATTGGCACATTTATAGTACTCGATCAGTTGATTAAAATTGGATATAGGCCCACGTGAAATGATTCCAAGATAATGGCCGCCAAATTCAAGATGACCAACATTGTAATGTTGAAATCAGGAGGTCATTTGGGACCCCTAAATTTCCTTCTTACACATAAGGCTACGGAGTTGAAACTTTCTATGACATATCTTGGAAACATAAGGAAAATGTAATTACGTTCCAAGGTGGCTGACTTAACGACGTCACAATGACATGTTATAAAAATGTTTTTTTGAGGTAGATTTTTCAGTCAGATTTTTCAAATTTTGTATTCATGCTATTTTCTCCAGAAAAACTACATAATAAATTAGGAAATAATTATTTGATATGAATTAAAATAATTGTGAGTACTTTCATGCGCAAAACGGCGAATATTTTAAGAAAAATGACGAAAACTCATGGTCTTCTCATCTACTCATGGTCTTCTGTTTGGAGGGGTATGCAAATAGGCTCAAAATGACCCCATAGGCTGTACAGTTCCAGTTGTCAATTTTTTATGTCTCTGGCAATTATTGCCTAGGTGTATTGCCGTTGTAATGTACGTCCGTCAATACCGGGTTTGGTATATTGAGTGATAAAATTTTGTAAACTGATTCATCTAGTTATAGATCATATGCCTATTAAAATTACAAAATCAGATATTATCACATCCGAAAAGGGGCATAAATCCGTGAAATTTGGGCCGAAGCGACTCATTTTCAATATGGGTCTGACCTATACCTAGATGAATAAATGTTTTTCAAAATGTAGTCCGTGGACCGGACAGATGAACTTGACGACAATAACCCTTGAACAAGCAGAAGATCAGGAGTAAATTCAAAACGGAGGTCATAAGGGTATAATAATAATAATAATGACTTTATTTCAGACTCAGGGTTCATATGGAAGACAGAATAATACAGGCGCACAAAAAAAAAAAAAAAAAAAATTCCCCATAAAAGTGCACACACAAAATTTAATCCACAGCAAATAATTATTTCCTAATTTATTATGTAGTTTTTCCAGAGAAATAAATAAAAAAAATAAAAAATCTGTAAAATATAGACCCAAAAAAGCATTTTTTTAAATATGACGTCACTATGATGTCATTAAGGCAGCCATCTTGAAACTTTGAAACTTTGAAGATTTTCTTATGACGCTCGAGTCCAAGATATGTCGTAGAGAGTTTCAACTCCCTAGCCATTGGATTAATAAAAATATTTAGAGGTTCCAAATAACCTGATTTTTACATTACAATGGCAGCAATCTTAAATTTGGCAGCCATCTTGGAATAATTTCAAGTGGGCCCATACAGGCCTGGAAATAAATCGAGAACGCGTTTAACGTTCGCGAGAAGGTAACGTATTGTCATTTTACCGCGAACGGTCACCGTTCACGACTTGAAGAGCACCTTGATCCTTGATCACAACTTCAACATAGCAACATGAGGCACCAGAGGTGCTACAACTCCTCAGCCCCTTAAGAGTCTAGACCAACACGTTTTTATGAGTGTAGAAGTTTGGATAAATAGCAGTGAGTTATGGCATGTGAAAAGCAAACCCAAGCCACAACTCAGACAGATGAATGGATGGATACACTGACACACGGACGGACAGACAGTCGGAATCCAGTATACCCTCAACTATGTACAGGGGTATAACATGAGATTGATCTAATCAAAACCCCTCAGCTTTCCCCAAGTGATTGTGACCCATGTGTATTGTGAATTGGGGAAGAGATAGTTCAATGTGGGATGATCAAGATATACCGGTAGTACATTCAGGCATATAGGACAGAAATAGAAATTAATATATCAGTAAAGGGGCATAACTCTGTAAAGTATGGGCCGAGGGGAGCCACTTTCGATAGGCGTCGGACTTAGCACTACTGTTAAATAAGAACCGAGATGAATAAGCTGTACCAAACACAGATCTGCAGATATAACTTCTACATTCAACTACAGATAACAAAATCGGAGATTATTACATCCGAAAGGGGCATAACTCCATAAGCCGAGGCGAGTAATCCTTTGTTGGCTTGTAGAATACAACAATATAAACATGAATTGCAGGCAAGCACCTAAAAGGTGCGTGGACCCCTCAGCCTGTTTTTTTTTTAGTCAAGTAGGATCAGGGCTGCATTCCGAAAAACGTATGGGCACCCAAAACTCAAATGAAACAAAAAATGAAAGTGATAGATATAATAGACTTCGTTTTCACGCGAGTGGTGTGCTGGGATTACAGCATGCAAGAAAGTGTAGCTTTATCAGTGGCAATTTATGCATTGCACAAGTGTGATAAGTTTAATGGCTTAGAAACACACTGATTGACACTCTCCTAATCACTCGTTTTAAATAATTTCCAAGGTACAGTAACATGTTTGGTGACGAAAATTGAAGCATTATGTTGTACCAGTTAAATGTGTGGACACAAATATGGTTCATGCAAAAGTTTTACGATAAATCATATGATGTAAAATAGAATGATTTAACAGCAAAATTGAAGAAAAATGTTGTCCTTCATTTAAGGTGACGCGAAATTCAAACTACACTTCTGAAATAAATATGTTTTGTGCAAAAGCTTTAAGATAAATCATATGATGTGGAGTAGAATGATTTAATAGCAAAATTGAAGAAAAATGTTGTCCTTCATTTAAGGCGACGCGAAATTCACACTAACAGGGGTTCGATACTGCAGGGATTCCCCTGCCAGTTATTTCATATTATACTTCTGAAATAAAATATGGTTTGTGCAAAAGCTTTCTGATAAATCGATGCAGCAAAATTGAAGAAAAATGTTGTCCTTCATTTAAGGCGACATGAAATTCAAACCTAACAGGGATTCGATACTGCGGGGACCCCCTCGCCGGTTATTTTCTCTTGTACTTGGGAAATAAAATAATGTCACCAACCTGTTAGTTATTACTATAAAAGGAAAAAAAATTAGGTGATTCAGCATGTGTGTGAAAAAGCAATGTACACTGCAGGCTGAGAAGCTGTGAATAGGAAAAAGTCCAAAACTTTAACATTTAGTGCCCCAGGGGTGGAGAAATCCCCCAAGGGTAGTACATAGGTTCAACAAGTGTAGCATCATGTAAGCTCTCAGAATATATGGGAATTGGGGAGTTCCATCCAATGGTAATCTTGAATGGCCCAGGCTTTCTTGTATCAGGGAACCTTCAAAAGTCAAAATGAAACATGCAACCAAGGGTTCCCAATGGGCATAGATAACAGTGCAAAAAGCCAAGCCATCAATAAACAAAATAAAAGAAATAATTAAAATTCATGAAATCATCATAGCCATCTGAAAATCTAATCACTTCATCAGTCAACATTCAGGAAGCTCTCACCAAAGTTTGATCAGGCCTGACTTGATAGATCTGCAGATATTCAGCGGACAAGAACATGTTGATGGGCATAGATAACATTGCAAAAGCTGAGCCATCAATAAATAATAAAAAAAATAATTAAAAATCAAGAAATCATCATAGCCATCTGAAAATCTAATCATTTCTTCAGTCAACATTCAGGAAGCTCTCACCAAAGTTTGGTCAGGCCCGCCTTCATAGATCTGCAGATATTCAGCGGACAAGAAAATGTTGACGGACGGACGGACGGACGGACGTACGTACATGGCAACGACAAGACCCTACAGCCCTATGGGCTGAGAGGTAATAAGTTTCCAAAATATAGTAGCTATACCGAACACAGTTCTGCAGATATAGTTGGTTACATTCATGCATATAGGACAGAAATAGAAATTAAAATCGACCGTAGAGGTCCATGTCCCCCGCTAACAGCACCAGTTATGGTGGATTACATCCACCATAACTGGCGCTGCTGCTGCGGGGGCCATGGATCTCTATGGTCGATTTTTTTTGGTCGATGATATCTCATATCATTGATGAAGAGTATGATTTGAACATGGAGATATCGCTGATGAGCTTAACATAATCTAATACAGCAGATGGCACCCATATTGAATTATGCACATCCATAAAACATACTACATGACAACTGTCCTCTCACCAATGTCCATGCACTCCCCAAGTTTGAAGTCGATCAGTTGAATTATTCTAGAGTTGTTGTCCAGACAAAATGCAACTGCTTAAAATGTAACATAATCCAATATCGCTGGTAGATGGCAGCCAAATTGGTTTATGCTCGTTCATGAAACACAATCCTAACCGGGATCTCACCAAGGTCAAGGGACTCCCCAAGTTTGAAGTACATGTAGATCAGTTGAATCGTACTCCAGCTATTGTCCGGACAAGATCAAACTGCTTAAAATCTAATGAAATCCAGTATGGCTGATGGTGGCCATATTGGATTAAGCACGTCCTTGAAAAACAATCCTAATCATCCTCTCAACAATGTGAAGGCACTCCCCAAGGTATGAAGTAGATCGGTTGAATCGTTCTCGAGTTATTGTCCGGACAAGATCCAACTGCTTATAATCCAATATGGCTGACGGCGGTCATATTCGATTAGGCACATTGCTAAAAAACAATCCCAACCGTCCTCTCACCAATGTCAAGGCACACCCCAAAATTGAAGTTGATCGATTAAATCGTTCACGAGTTATTGTCCGGACAAGAAAATCTAAGATCCAACTGCTTAAAATCCAATATGGCTGACGGCGGCCATATTGGATTATGCACATCGCTGAAAAAAAATCTCAACTGTCCTTTCACCGATGTCAAGGCACTCCCCAAGTTTGAAGTAGATCAGTTGAATCGTACTCCAGTTATTGTCCAGACAAGATCAAACTGTTTAAAATCCAATGAAATCCAGTATGGCTGATGGTGGCCATATTGGATTAAGCACGTCCTTGAATAACAATCCTAATCCTCTTCTCAACAATGTCAAGGCACTCACCACATATGAAGCAGATCGGTTGAATCGTTCTCTAGTTATTGTCCGGACAAGATCCAACTGCTTATAATCCAATATGGCTGATGGCGGCCATATTAGATTACGCACATTGCTGAAAAACATTCCCAACCGTCCTCTCACCAATGTCAAGGCACACCCCAAGTTTGAAGTTGATCGGTTAAATCGTTCACGAGTTATTGTCCTGACAAGAAATCTAAGATCCAACTGCTTATAATCCAATATGGCTGACGGCGGCCATATTGGATTATGCACATTGCTGAAAAACAATCCCAACCGTCATCTCACCGATGTCAAGGCACTCCCCAAGTTTGAAGTAGATCAGTTGAATCGTACTCCAGTTATTGTCCGGACAAGATCCAACTGCTTATAATCCAATATGGCTGCCGGCGGCCATATTAGATTACGCACATTGCTGAAAAAAATCCCAACCGTCCTCTCACCAATGTCAAGGCACACCCCAAGTGTGAAGTTGATCGGTTAAATCATTCACAAGTTATTGTCCGGACAAGAAAATCTAAGATCCAACTGCTTATAATCCAATATGGCTGACGGCGGCCATATTGGATTATGTACATTGCTGAAAAACAATCCCAGCCGTCCCCTCACCGATGTCAAGGCACTCCCCAAGTTTGAAGTAGATCAGTTGAATCGTACCCCAGTTATTGTCCGGACAAGATCCAACTGCTTATAATCCAATATGGCTGACGGCGGCCATATTAGATTACGCACATTTCTGGAAAACAATCCCAACCGTCCTCTCGCCAATGTCAAGGCACACCCCAAGTTTGAAGTTGATCGGTTAAATCGTTCACGAGTTATTGTCCGGACAAGAAAATCTAAGATCCAACTGCTTATAATCCAATATGGCTGACGGCGGCCATATTGGATTATGTACATTGCTAAAAAACAATCCCAACCGTCCTCTCGCCAATGTCAAGGCACACCCCAAGTTTGAAGTTGATCGGTTAAATCGTTCACGAGTTATTGTCCGGACAAGAAAATCTCACGGAATAACGGAAT
Organism: Hanleya hanleyi; assembly: GCA_036873755.1. Lineage (NCBI taxonomy): Eukaryota > Metazoa > Mollusca > Polyplacophora > Lepidopleurida > Hanleyidae > Hanleya > Hanleya hanleyi. Next base: position 21,565 of record JAVTVY010048763.1, read on the forward strand.
CACGGACACCGGTGTTGCTACTAAGTAGCGGGGGACAAATATATCTGTAAAGGGGCAGAACTCTGTAAAATATGGGCTGAGAGAAGCCACTTTCAATAGGAATCTGACTTAGCACTAGATAAATAAGTGTTGAAAATTGGTGGTTGTATCTCAAGCGGTTTTGCCTAAAATGTGTTAACGGACTGACGGACGGACGTACATGTCGGACGGACGTACATGGCAATGACAATACCCCGAGGCCAAAATGGCCGAGGGGTAAAAAGTGACCAGATATCCACATATCTACAGGGAGGGGGGGGGGGGGAACATGTACAGTTGTGATCTTATTGCCCTGGCCTGAAACTAAGTGTCAGACGGGTCTTTTGTCCATTTGTCCTCTGTTTATCTGTTGCCCCATATCCTGTCAAGCAGTTGATGTTAATGTGAAACAATTATTTTTAAAAAATATCCACAAAATATTATTCACAATTCAACCCCTGTTTTATATATTTTTAAGAAAAGAAATATAATTTTTTTAAATGTTACACATGGCCCATGGGATGGAAGAAATAACTACAACCGGCTAGAGTTACTGAGCTGTATCACGATGGGATGGTATTTTCGGCTAAATATCGGAGCCAGTTCATCTCAGAGAAGTGAAATTCCCCACAGTATCTCTATGTAATTTGTGCATTTTTATTCTGAAATTCGAAGGAAATCTATTCCAAATCAAAACAAACCTCCAATACCACACATGTTATTTTCATAGTGCCTAGTCACAATGTTACAAGATTGCAAGCCCAACGTCATTGTGCTTTGGAAAAAAAAAAAAAAAAAAAAACCCACGCGAGGTATTGGAGATTTTCTTTGATCCTGAACAGATTTCCTTCAAATTTCAGAATAACGCACTGCCTACTGGATAATTATAACTCGCAACTACAGGAAATATTAAACATAGGATTATGAAATTAAAGTAGCAATTTCAGGAGATATACATGTAGGATAGCATGTTAAGGCAGAAATATCATCTAACAAGCCATACTATTATTATGTCAGGGAGAACCGCCATGTACATGTATGCAACTACATGAAGAGGGAGGGAATTTGGCTTAATGTCACACTCAAGTTTGTTTCACTCATATGGTGACAGTCAGTTTGTTTGGTGGAGGAAGCCGGAGTACCCGGAGAGAACCACCGCCCTTCGGCAAGTAACTGACAGCTGGGCTCAAACCCATGCCGTGCAACTACATGAACGGAGTGTGCTCGATGGTGAGACAGGGAGAGAACTGGAGATTGAATTGCTGTGTGCTGCCCTCTACTAGGCCACCATGAATATTGCTTTTCATGGAGACGTCTGAATTACTTGAGCAAAGGCCATTCCTTGAATGATCAAAGAGCAGGAGAAAAGATCGTCAAAACTAGAGGCATTTTTTGTACATTTGCATATGTATCTGTGTGTGTGTGTGTGTGGGCATGTTGAAGTTGAGATTACGTACAAATGTGCAGGAAAATCTTGAACTAGATTGTGCGAAATGTCATTGGTACCATGTGCCGACCCATTCAAAACTTCTCAGATATCTTACAAATGAAGGGAGGCAAAAAACATTTTAAACACAGGAAGGAAGCAATCAGAGATTGCTCAATTGTATGCCCCCCCCCTTTCCGCTTTAATCAGACACTGCCCTGCCATTGTTCTGTTCTGTAGTGGTCGGTAGAGGCCTGATTTGGATAATTAAAAAAATTCTGTTTAAGTGACTTGTTTTGCCATGCCTCGCATAACACATATTCCAAGTATCGACCAACAAGTGATAATACAATGTTTTGATGCAAGATGGTTGCCGGGGCTTTCGCCAAATCCAAAAATGTGACCTGGTTCAGTGGTTATGAGATCTACATTCCTTTGAGTGAGTGAGTGAGTAGGATTTAACATCGTTTTCAACATTGTTTCAGTCATATCACGACGGTACATTCCTTTGAAGTATATTGTGGTGAAATTATGAAGCGATCAGTGAACTTTGAATTTTGCAACCAATTCATTCTTTTTGGGGCAATTTCATACTTCATGACCTATGTGGTCTGCTTTGGAATGTAGAATTACATATATATAGCCATTTTCCCAGTCCAAATCGGTTATGGACTGAGATTCAGCCTGCACAAATAAATATATCCCATTCACTCAGGTTTGATAACCGAAGGGCCATAACTCTTAAAAATATAACCGAAAGCAGAGAAACTTCACAACTATGGGGCATCGACCACATATCAGGCAAATTTCATACTTGTCCATACAATATTAACCAAGATCCAGCCCGGACAAGTCCCAATTCACAAAGATTTGAAGAAAAAAGGGCCATAACTCTTGAAAATATACGCGAAACGCGGAGAAACTTCACGCTGCACAACTACGGGGCACTGACCACATATCCTGCAAATTTCATAATTGTCCATACAATATTAACCAAGATCCAGCCCGGACAAGTCCCATTCACAGGGATTTCAGAAAAAGAGCCATAACTCTAGAAAATGATACCGGAACTCGGAAAAAACTTTACGCTGCACAACTACGAGGTACTGGCCACATTGCATGCAAGTTTCAATTCTGTCCATCAAATATTAACCGAGATATTGCGCGGACAAGAAAATCGGACGGACAGACGGACGGAACGACGGACAGAGCGATCGCTATATGCCCCCCCTCTAGTTGGGGGGGGGGGGGGCATAATTAGTGGAACAACTCCTCCATGTAGCATCATTATGGGGCCCTCCATGACAAATGATAATCTACTTTGGTTACTTAGACAAATTCAAGATTTCCTCTCCTGCAGAGTGTATGACCATCCCCAAACCACAATAATTATGTGTACAAAATTTCAGAAGTA
>JAVTVY010048764.1:0-23351 GCA_036873755.1 Hanleya hanleyi
AAGTGGAGGGGGGGAGGGAAATGGAATAGCCAAAAAAAAATTGTTTATCATTGAATAAAAAAGGAAAAAAAGATTCATGGAGCCAAAAAAAATCTTTTTTATTTTATATGTTTTTTTAACAATTAAAAATTGAAATTAAAAAAGGGGAGGGGAAATTGGAGGGGGGGACAAGGGAGTAAGCAAGGTGGATGGAATAGCCCCAATTTTTCTTTAATAATGGACCCATGGGGTCGAGTGAGGTATCAAATTGAAGGTGAGGTGAAGGGGCATGTAATGGGTTGGGTATGGGATTGAACTATGGGCATTTTGCGCATGCGCGGTAGCCGAAAAGTATGAAAATAGACGTTTTTGGAGGTAGGAGATAGCCAAAAAAAATTTTTTTTTTAAAATGGACCAATGGGGTCGAGTGAGGTATCAAATTGAAGGTAAAGTGACGGAGCATCTAATGGGGTGGGTGCGGGGTTGAACTATCGGCCTTCTGCGCATGCGCGGCGGCCGAAGGGTGTGAAAATAGCCTTTTTGGGGTTAGAGGCGTCCCTAATGGTCCAATCGGGTCGAGTCAGGTATCAAATTGAAGGTGACGTGAAGGAGCATCTGATAGACTGGGTGTGGGCTTGAATTAGGGTGATTCTGCGCATGCGCGAAGGCCGAAGGCTATGAAAATAGCCTTTTTGGGAGCTAGGAGAGCCCCTAGTGGCCCGATGGAGCCGAATGAGGTATCAATGTGAAGGTGAGATGAAGTGCCATCTGATGGACTGGCGTGGGTTGAGCTATCAGCATTCTGCGCATGCGCAAGAATGGAAATAGACGTTTTTGGAGCTATTTGACTATTAAAAAAGGAAAAAAGAATGAACACTAAGCATTTTTTTAATTTTCTACTATTTTTTATTAACACACAATGAACGTATTCACAAGGGTATTGAATTTAATACAATTATATCTGAGTATTGAATTTTTTAATACAATTAACAGTGAAAAAAACTCTGAATTTTAATACAATTTATACGCTCTCCAGATCAATAAATGTGTATGGTAAATGTTTTTCCTTGTTCTCAATAGTTCGTCAACAAGACTTGTTTGAATTCATCATCATCTTTCTGTCCTTGGTGCACATAGATGTACGTCACAATCTCTTCACGTGGGATTTTGGAAGGACAAGCCGCTACCACTGCCATGGCAATTTGCGCCTCGGTCACAGCCTGTAGTGCTTCAGTGAGGCTCGCGTATGAGGCTACCAGAGTGTTCATGTGAGGTCTGATGAGCTGCAGGACTGTGTCAATGTACTTCTCATATATATAGTTCGACACCTGGTAGGCCAGAGTTTGACGAATTGTACTGGCAAGACTCTGCAACTTCCGCCAGGCCGTTAATTTCAATGTGACACCTTGAGGACAAGCAACCAGCTCTTGCGTATCTAATCGCTTTCGCCATTTTCGAATATGCACCAGGAGCTGGTCGTTGAAATAAGCACAACTCACAAAGATGTCGTCACCCACAGGAAATTTCGCTTCGTCATTTCCCTGGTCACGAATAACCGCATCGATGGCGTAATCAAGGGTCTCCAGTTTTTGCCAGGTGTCCAAGTTCAGGGCAATATGCTTACCAGGTCTGTCGTTAAAGCCCGCTGCATTAAAATGCACTTCTTCATCTTTCACACTGACCGTTAAATAGGGTGAGAGCTCCCAAATGTCGGTGTGAGCTGCCTGGTGAGCCGCTTCGATCAGATTATTGATCTCCTGGACAGACAGAGGAAGTTCTTGTTTCACAGGCACTTGCTGGGGTACTACTACTACTGGCTCAGGTATTACTAACGGTGTTAGACGGGGGCGTTTGGGTCGTCCAGCACGTTTAGTACTCTCGGGGTTAGTACGTTTGCTAGCTGTACGCTCTTCGGTAGTGTCCACCACTAACATATCATCATCTTGTAGAACGTCGTCGTCGGCTTCAAGTAGATCTGCTAGTTCACCATTTCCCGTGATCTTCAACGCCGCCACGAAGGCTAGAAATCCATAGTAGGTAAAGTGCGGTACATCATCGATGAGAGCTCTGTTTTGTGCTGAAAAAGTTTTCTCCGCCATGATTTCTTCGACACGCTCTTCCAGGAGTATGTTTTCCTCCGCCATAAGGAAATCACATATGTCACCCACACGCTTCATCTCATCAATCAGCCGAACACGGTACTTTGCAAGCCTCGCTAAAAATAATGATGATGATGACGCCATGACTATGGGCTGGTGAAAAACTATTACGGAGTAATAGTCTAATGAATTGGCACTGATAAAATCGAAAAAAGTATGTCTCATACAAGCGGATAGGCAAGCAGGCAGACAGGCAGGGAGGCAGGCAGGCAGGTCAGGTAAGTCACAGTGCTACGCAAAAGTAGTGCAATGAATACACCCTTTCCCTAAAAATCGACTGCTTTTATACGTTTTTTTCACGTGGGTTCAAAATGGTGGATACGCACCTCCCACGCCCTTAAAACCAAGCCGCCATTTTGAACCCACACCCACTCACACCATTGACACCGGTGAGTGGGGTGGGTTCAAAATGGCGGCACCTTATTTTACACACACAACACCACAAGCCGCCATTTTGAACCCACCCCACTCACCGGTGTCAGTGCACTGGTGTGAGTGGGGTGGGTTCAAAATGGCGGATACTCAACTCCCACGCCCGTAAAAACAAGCCGCCAAACCGGTGAGTGGGGTGGGTTCAAAATGGCGGCACCTTATTTTACACACACAACACCACAAGCCGCCATTTTGAACCCACCCCCACTCACCCAGGTCAATCAGTGCACGGGGTGAGTGGGGTGGGTTCAAAATGGCGGACTTTAAGTGGTCTGTAGAAAATAAAGGGGCCGCCATTTTGAACCCACCCCACTCACATATCACTCACGCATGCACAGAGCCACACTTCTGACGTCACACCAAGTTCTGCTCATGCGCAGTGAGGCGCTAATTAGAGGAAAGACGCGGTGAGTGGGGTGGGTTCAAAATGGCGGCACCTTATTTTACACACACAACACCACAAGCCGCCATTTTGAACCCACCCCACTCACCCAGGTCAATCAGTGCACTGGGTGAGTGGGGTGGGTTCAAAATGGCGGACTTTAAGTGGTCGGTAAAAATAAGGGGCCGCCATTTTGAACCCACCCCACTCACATATCACTCACGCATTAGTGCACTGGGTGAGTGGGGTGGGTTCAAAATGGCGGACTTTAAGTGGTCTGTAGAAAATAAAGGGGCCGCCATTTTGAACCCACCCCACTCACATATCACTCACGCATGCGCACAGCCACACTTCTGACGTCACACCAAGTTCTGCGCATGCGCAGTGAGGCGCTAAGGGACTGAAAGACTCTTTGTATACTACTCCACTATCTCAAAAATAAAAATACTTTTGTCATCAAACTATAACGGAACGTTTAGATTGTCAGAATCGAACCAGTATCAAGCGAGCTGTGATCAAATAACCGGTCGAGTTTCCGTTGAAGGGGAACTACGGGGACTTTGATTTGTAACTCACACAACAGTCATCATCATCACCATCATCATCACCATCATCATCATGATCATCATCGATAGATTCAATTGATGACTTTTCAAGATTTTGAATGACCTTCATTGCCATCTATTTCTTCTTGTTCACACAGTTCCGCTATCAAGCTATTCCATGAAGACGGAAAATGGAAGATTTATCAATAAAAGTGGAACCTGATGATCAAGATGCCGTTTCAATGATACAGAATGAGTTGTTCAACTATTCAAAAGGAAATCTGCCCACAAAAACAGAGGCAGAGACCCAGTGCGAAATAAAAACTGAAATTGCCACCACCCTGACAGAAGTGATAAACATGGAAGTCGAAACAACTATGACGAAAATGGAACTAGCTACCATGCTTGACGGGGCTGGACTTCCATCCATTGATTCTCATATTGAAACTAAACCATTTAAACAAGTAAGTTGTGATTTGACATACTTTTTGGGCAATACAGAGATGTTTCAGAATCATTTTGCTTCAAGAAAAATATTGATAAGATAGATGTATATTCCCAATTACTCGCGGAAAAAAGGAGCAGAAACCTTACATTATTCTGTTCTCAGTACAGGTATGCCTTATTGCAGAAAGTGAGTTAAAATGGTTATTCCTAGTTATTCTATTATGCACACTCTTGAAACGGAAGTGTTCTAGCTAACCCTGTAAGAGTGTCTGCTGTGGGAATATTCATCTTAAAAAACAATGCATGTTTTAATATATAGGATGCTACATGTATGATGATTCGTCACCATGATCACCAGGAAGATCATGTGAACAAAGGAGTAGATAGGGTAGCATACACTGTAAAATTATTAGGCGGCAACTTATTGAACTCCTAAATCGTAACACTTATTGAATGCGTAATTGTGTTCAAATTATTAACTTCCATATTCAAGTATGAACTTTAGGATTCAAACCGTTAAGCTATGTAGAAGTTATTCCGTTGGTAAGTCATGTCACATGTAGTTATTTGATAGGATGGAAAAAGTTAAAAACAAATATTTGGTCTAATTTCTCGACATTTTTTTGTCAATGAGTCCGATATACAGTTCGGATGACCACCACCACCTTTTTCTACGAGAAAACCTGTTCAATACCTGTAATTTGAAGTAAGATTTGTTTCAGCTTATTAACAAAATAGAAAAGTTCTGGAATTTCTTTTGAAATTGATGATTTTCTGTCAAACTAGTCATTTGAAAGCCTACTTTACTTTTCCTACTTTTTGAGAAATTGTCCTACATGTACTTGTTGAACACGTTTTTTTCATCAACATCGACTGTTAAATATACAATTATGTAGAATATCGCTACAGCAGACAAAAGATCTGAAAGGATGTGGCACCCCTTGCCTCCAGAGCTATTAGTAGGGCACATTTTCGATTTGGTGAAATATTTTGATATTCAAATCTTTTAAATTCCAAAACTCTTGAATCCATTCACATTCTGGAAAGTTGACACAATGTGAATTTTTGCCTTGACGTGAGATAGTGTGTGTCTTCCTTTACTCCTGTTAGGTGTAGTTTAGGAGTAGTTTAGGTGTATGCATAATTTGCCTGTAGGTGTACACCTAAACTACACTTAGTATATCTACACACCAGAATAAGGTTGTAGGTATGCAGGGAAAGATACATGTAGTAACGAAAACGCTCTTTTCCAGTTCTGGTCAACTGACGGAAATGGGCCTTGAGGGAGTTTTTCATACACTGCAAACTTAAGTGTTAACTTATTGAACGCCTAAATTATAACACTTATTGTAACACAATTGCGTTCAAATTATTAACTTTCATGTTTCATTTTGAACTTTAGCACTCAAACCATTAACACAGGTATTCAAAAGCAGAACGCATTATTGAATAATAATTGAACAACACTAGAGCTTAGAATGCTATTGTTCAACATTTGAATACGTGTGTTGAAGTTGTTCAACAATTTGTTATCCAATTTAATACCTGCGTGAATGGTGTTCAAATTAGGCGAATGTTGAAGTTCAAAATTGAACATGAAGTTAATAATTTGAACATGAAATTTAATAATTGGAACACAATTACGCAATCAATAATTTAGGCGTTCAATAAGGTAACACCTAATTTTACAGTGTATGAAAATTTCTCAAGGCTTATTTCCACAGCACGTGTTTGACATCGAAACCAACAGCTGAAAGACAGCCCTCATGTTTGTTATTCAGTTACAGCGACATTAGAACGACATTCTTGGCACGCGACACATAGTAGAACCGGGCTATTTCCACGCATTTTTCTCTCCACACGTCATTTAGCAAAAATGTAAATGCGCTAATGCGGCGTTAGTAAAGTAAAAAAAACTTTTCGCATACATTTTAGGATGGATTTGTTCGTATAGTCTAAAATATGACACCATGAACCAAAACGAATCTAATGTTTTCAAAGTCGCCATATCTGATATTTTGGTTATTTAGGTGTCCTATTTTGAATAAATCATGCTATAATGTAGAAGAAAAAGCAGAAAACACATTTCAAAATTCAATCGATGCTGTTTTACGTCACTTTAACGTCTAAGCTTTAACATTGTCTAACTGATATATCTGAGGATATCTGACTATTGGTTGGTTTCTTGTTTTAGGATAATTCAGACAACTATACAGCGACTGACAAGACGACCATGGAACCAGACAGCCCTTATCCAGTGACCTTGTACCAGGTTAATCACAAATTGAGGAGCAATGCTGCGATAAACATTGCACATATTCGGGAATCAGCCAATGATCATTCTGAAACAAAGAGAGACATCATAGAATCCAGAGAAGTCTCACCCAAATCACCGTCAGCACTTGTTACATTACACCCACATGGAAGTGACAACACAGCAAAAGGAGCATATTGCTCTGTAAGCAGCTGTAGTGTTAAGTTTCACGAAGAAATGTATACTGGAGATCTGCCATACAAATGCTCATGTTGTCCGTATCTCTGCAAAACACGTGGACGCCTAAAGCAGCATGAATTAACTCATACTGGTGAAAAGCCATTCAAATGTCCACTGTGTCCATTCAGCTGTAAACGGAGTGGAAACCTAAGGCAACATGAAAGAACTCATACTGTTGAAAATCCATTCAAATGCTCAATATGCCCATTCAGCACTATAGCAAAAAGAAGCTTAAAGCAGCACGAAATTGCTCATACTGGTGAAAAGCCATATAAATGTCAACTGTGCCCATTCACCTGTACACAGAGTGGAAACCTAAGACAACATGTAAGAACCCATACTGGTGAAGAACCGTTCAAATGCTCGCGGTGCCCATATAGCTGTGCAAGAAGTGGAACCTTACGGGAACATGAGAGAAATCATACTGGTGAAGAACCGTTCAAATGCTCGCGGTGCCCATATAGCTGTGCAAGAAGTGGAACCTTACGGGAACATGAGAGAAATCATACTGGTGAAAAGCCATATAAATGTCCACTGTGCCCATTCGTCTGTAAAACGAGTGGACATGAAAGAAGGCTACATGAAAGAAGTCACACTGGTGAAAAAACATTCAAATGCTCAATATGCCCATATAGCAGTATAACAAGTAGATGTCTAAAGAAGCATGAAATAACTCATACTGGTGAAAGGCCATATAAATGTCCACTGTGTCCATTTAGCTATAAACAGAGTGGACACCTAAGACGACATGAAAGAACTCATACTTGTGAAAAGTCATTCAAATGCTCAATATGCCCATACAGCAGTATAACAAATGAATGCCTAAAGCAGCATGGAAAAACTCATTCTGGTGAAAAGCCATTCAAATGTCCAATGTGCCAATTTAGCTGTAAACAAAGTGGAAACCTAAGGCGACATGAAAAAACTCATACTGGTGAAAAGCCATTCAAATGCTCGATATCCCATACAGCACTATAACAAATGCATGCCTAAAGCAGCACGAAAGAACTCTTATAGCTGTACCAGAAGTGGAAACCCGAAACGACATGAACACCGTCATACTGGGGAGAAGCCATTCAAATGTTCAATATGTCCTTATAGAAGTACACTAAATGGAAGCCTGAAGAAGCAGGAAAGAACTCATACTGGTAAAAAGCCATACAAATGGTCAATGTGATCATTGTGATCGTTGCTCATGGAAGATAAGGTTGAAGCAAGAAAATGACACGATCGTTTGTCTACATGTACTCGCCTTTCGAGGTACGGATAGAGATTGTGAGAGAGGGATAGAGATTGTGAGAGGGGGAAAGAGAATGTCGTTGTCATTGTCCCATCTTTGAAAATTATAAAGTTTTTGATTTAACAAAAAAAAAAGAAATAATAATAAATCAAGACCAAACGGAAAAAGTAATATAAAAATATTGAACTCCAAACACTGTATAGCAAGAGAGAATGTCATGCTCTATATCTTTGCATATTCATATCCCAAATCAGACGCCAGGGAGCGCTGCTAGGGGGCGCTGTTATGAGTCGCTGAATGACTGGTCCCGAATAACGAACTGTGAACCGCGGTCTAACTTTATGAACGTACTCACACTGGGGAAAAACATATAAATTTCCACTGTGCCCATTTAGCTGTAAACAGAGTGGAAACCTGAGGTAACATGAAAGAACATATACTGGTGAGAAGACTTTCAAATGCACAATGTGCCCTTATTGCAGCAAAAGAACTGGAAGCCTGAAGGAGCATGAAAGAAGTCATACTGGTGAAAAGCCATACAAATGTCCATTGCGCCCCGTTAGCTATGCAACGATAGGGCTTCTGCAGGAGCGCGGAAGAACTCGTACTAGTGGAAAACCCTTCAAATGCTCGCCGTGCCCATATCGCTGTGCAGTAATTGGAAATCTGAAACGACATGGACGCTCTCATACTGACGAAAAGCCATTCATATGTTCAATACATGTATGTCCTTACATTGCAATACAAGAAGTGGAAGCCTGAAGGAGCATGAAAAAACTCATACTGGTAAAAAAACACACCATACAAATGCTGACTGTGCTCAGAAAAGTTTACTTCTAGGAAATCTTGAACAGACCTGAAAGAATCCACATGAATGGCGATCAATGCCCACGAAAGACAAGGTTGAGAATAGAAAATGAGAAATTGTGTGTCTACATATACGTATACGAGACCGTCTCTCTGCAGGTGAACATGTTGAAAAACATTCAACGCAGATGCATGTATCACCCACATTTATATGTACACATTAAATATTATTTCCATTCTTTTTGGAATTAGTTGTATAACATTTTTTTATGTATGAACTTACTTTGTGATATAAAATCCTGATTCACCTTTTAGTCTGAGAGCCAAATCGCAAAAAGGGGTCTAAATAAGGTTTTCGTTGCACCCCCTGCGTAGATTTAGTTTGACCACTGTTTATGGACGAGTATCATCTGCTGGTCAGTTCTAGACCTGATGTAGGCATCTACGGTGGTGGCTAAGGTCACAGCATGCAGTTCTTCACCTCTGTCTGAACAAGACAAAATTAACTCTAAGATAGGGGTATTTATGAACGTATATCTTTTTTATTCGTGCACTAAACGTTCTGTAACTTCCCATACCTGATCGTTGAATAAATTTCTATTAGATAAAGTTATCCAAGTTACGCCTTTTACATTTTTGACGTCATGATGATGTCATAACTAGGAAGGTACATATTTCTTGTACGCTTGCAGAAACTGGGGTGAGGTGGGACAAAATGACGTCTGGCGACTAAAACGTCTCTACCATAAGCTTTTCTCGGCAGTGACAACAGATCCGCTCAAACAAATAACTCGTCTGATGTTAACGAATGAGCATCGTGGACGTGTGATGGAGTAAACGTCTCAACATGGGGTAAACCTGGTAAATGCAAGAATACCCATAACAACTAACCTGTAATGCCCGACGTCGTTGCGGCTTAAATTACCCACCAAAACAATAAACGTACACATATTTGTCGAATGACATGTACAGAGGGCGGGCCTAGGAGACTAACAGTCCACCTGCAGAGACCTACCATATAAAGGTAATAAATTGAAGCGATATTCAGAAAGGTGGCGGGAAATTGACGACGTCTGGTAATGAAAGTGCAACCATATATATGACACGAAAGCTTCCCTCGGCACCTCACATTCAGACCCGAGAATGCGGTGGATTCTCGAACGTAGCCTAAGTATCTCGGCCACGCTTTTATCGCAGATGTTCATGTGGAGACTATGAAGTATCCTCACGGCCCCTATACCATCTTAGTTTACCAAGATATCAGACCATCCCAATACGGTCGGCATTTCGATTCTACCCATTCGTTGCAAACAAGATTGAGCAAACAAACAGTCGTTTCTGATTCATTACAATTAAAGTTTCCTCACAACCCCTTGCTGTGATTGTATCAAAGTTAGCATACCCATACAAAATCATTATATATTAAGTTTTCACAATGCAACTTTGAGTGGACAAGAGACATGAGGAATTCCATCTAACCCCGATTTTTGTGGAGCACTCTCAATCGGATTTTGTTTTTCTGTCTTATTTCAAGCCAGATTATTACTTCCTCGCCCATAAAATCATATTAATTTACTTCTGTACGACCCTTAGTTCAAGTGAAACCGTTTGAAACACTATCCAGATGTAAGCGTAACAATTTATAGAAATAAAAAGAAAAAAAAAAACAGAACAAGGCGCGATAATCAGACAAAAATTTCTAGATTCATGACGTCATAGTGACGAAACTAAAGCAGTTACTGGAAGTCTGATTACTCTATCTTTCAGGTCGATATCCAAAAGCAATGCGTGGAGCATTTCAGTATAATGAGCCACGAACTAAAGAAAATATAGGACGGTAATCACCCCTACCCTCATTCGGGTTTAATGATGTCATGACCGGAGAACATCTATATGAATGCTTGCTGAGGTCAAACGGGTTAGAAAGACGTTTCTGGTCTAGAATTAAACGGGAGACCTATATCTTTCGACATTATATGTCAAATATCATCAAGAAGGGATTACCGTGAACGAAACCGAGAAAATCAGAGAAAATATTCCCCAAAGAGCATGAGAGAAAGGCTCCTCGAGCTTATCACGTCACTATGACAGGGCCAAATTAGCTAGAGAAATTCGGATCATTTTATCTGAAAGGTCATTACTCGGAGGCAAATTCGAGTAAGTTTCAGACCACGAAACCCAGGGGTAATAAAAATATGAGGGCTGAATTACCCCTACCCCCATTTCGGTTTTAAAATTTTCAAAATCAGGCAGCAACAAACAATCGCATGTAGCAACCTTAGGCACCACCGTAGATATCTACATCAGGTATTTAATTAACCGGGAGATGTTGATCTGCCAGAAAAAGAAAGCAAACAAAATCTACACCGGGGGTGCTACGGAATGACATGTTCTCGCGAGTGGCTCCCGGACTATTAATAATGTATAATAATTGCATAACTATACGTGTAAATACAATATGTAAATAGAGCACATACATGTATATGTACAAATTATCTGCACCTATAGTCTCATTTACATGAAATTTGTATTTACGACTATATCAACTGCTAAACCTTCTATAATGTTATCCATTATCCGTATAACTCATCCATCACTATTAATATATATTGCAAAGCGAAGATATGGATATATCTGAATACTTTCTCATTGACTACTAAAACTATAGTCTATGATCTGACCTACAGTAATAATGCACCTGATATGTTTTATTATTTAATTGTAAATTAAAATCTTATCTGGTTATGCATGTACCTATATATTGCTTTAGCTGTAAGATACCTTCCTTTATATCCATGCACCTATATTCGCATTAATTTGTACAGACAATAACATATAATCTTCATTATTCGTATTCATCATCCATCGCTATTAATATATATCGCATAGTCAACTAGCGTGTTTCGTTGACTGTTTCTGTAAACTTTTAACATTTCACCACCGCACTCAATTTTGCGCATTCTATATTCACAGTATTAAACTCACGAATCACTATAGAATCACTCTATTCTAAATCTTACAGGTAACAGCAATTCAATTCCTGCCTCACTCTTAACACGGTTGAGACGAATGCTTGCTCATAGTCATTTTGTTTTTCTTAAGCATGCAGTTCTTTGTACCATTGTTATATTAATTTCCCGCCTAGCTCAACTTTTCTTTTCTCTCCCTCATAAGAGTTTATGTCTTTGGTAGTCGAGTGGCTTACCGTAAAATAATCGAAAGTTATTTACATTTGTGACAAAAGCATTATCTTTTGCATGCTGATTTGTGATCGTTCCAGGACCCAGAAAATCTGCGGCTGCAAGCTAAACTCTGCATGGGATGGGTTTTATGTCGTAATTTGGAAAGGGGGGGGGGAGGGATTAAAATGTGTTGACTTGACCCTACCTGGCCTGGCGCTATCTCCGGAACGACAAAAATGGACAGCTGAAACTCAGTGACTTTATAGTTTATTATATTGGGATCATTTTGAGCATATTTGCATAACCCCCGAGCAGAGGATCATGGGAAAATTCAAGATGGCGGCCACGTGGAGTCCCAGAAAAGGGATGTGTTTTCATATTTCTTCAAAATTTCTGCTTTTTCTCGACGAAAAGCGGGCAAAACCTATTTTATTTCACATCTCATTAATATTTACTAATTTATCATGCAGATATTTAGGAGAAATTGCATAAATAAAAAATTCAGAAAATCTGACTGAAAAATCGACCAAAAAATGCCGTTTATGAAAATGACGTCACTGTGACGTCATCAAAGCGGCCATCTTCGATTTTGTTCACATTTTCTGGTAGAGGTTGACCCAAGGGTATAGTGTGGTAAGTTTCAGCCCTCTAGCTCAAGAGGTCAGAAAAATAATTAGACGCGGAGCCAGGGGGCGCTACTATGAATGACCGTTTACATGTCGGTCTGAATAGCGGTCTGTCCTATCTGAATAGCGGTCTAGATCGCCAGAGACAATAATATAAACACTTCGAACTTATAAATAGGTATAATGATAGAGTATGTCATGGGCTACAAGCTGGAGTCTTCAGTCCCTACATCGGACGCGGGAGGGGGGCGGGGGGGCTACTACGAATGACCGTTTACATGCCGGTCTGAATAACGGTCTGGCATATCTGAATAGCGGTCTAGATCGCCAGAGACAATAATATATACACTTCGAACTTATAAATAGGTATAATGAGAGAGTATTTCATTGGCTACAAGTTGGAGTCTTCAGTCCCTACATCGGACGCTAGGGGGCGCTACTACGAATGACCGTTTACATGCCGGTCTGAATAGCGGTCTGACCTATCTGAATAGCGGAATGGCTATCTGAATAGCGGTCTAGCTTGTCAGAGCCGAAAATATAAATGGTTGGAACTTAAAAATAGGCATGTCGAGAGAGCATGCCATCGGCTAAAAGATGGAGTCTTCAGTTCCTTTATCGGGCGCCAGGGGGCGCTACTATATATGACCGTTTACATGTCGGTCTGAATAGCGGTCTGTCCTATCTGAATAGCGGTCTAGATCGCCAGAGACAATAATATAAACACTTCGAACTTATAAATAGGTATAATGATAGAGTATGTCATGGGCTACAAGCTGGAGTCTTCAGTCCCTACATCGGACGCGGGAGGGAGGGCGGGGGGGCTACTACGAATGACCGTTTACATGCCGGTCTGAATAACGGTCTGGCATATCTGAATAGCGGTCTAGATCGCCAGAGACAATAATATATACACTTCGAACTTATAAATAGGTATAATGAGAGAGTATTTCATTGGCTACAAGTTGGAGTCTTCAGTCCCTACATCGGACGCTAGGGGGCGCTACTACGAATGACCGTTTACATGGCGGTCTGAATAGCGGTCTGACCAATCTGAATAGCGGTCTGGCCTATCTGAATAGCGGTCTAGCTTGTCAGAGCCGAAAATATAAATGCTTGGATCTTAAAAATAGACATGCCGAGAGAGCATGCCATCGGCTAAAAGATGGAGTCTTCAGTTCCTTTATGAATGATCGTTTACATGTCGGTCTGAATAGCGGTCTGTCCTATATGAATAGCGGTCTAGATCGCCAGAGACAATAATACAAACACTTCGAACTCATAAATAGGTATAATGAGAGAGTATTTCATTGGCTACAAGTTGGAGTCTTCAGTCCCTACATGGGACGCTAGGGGGCGCTACTACGAATGATATCATCAATAATATTGAAACCAATAAAGCAGTAGGGCCAGACCTGATCAGTCATAAAATGCTTAAGAGTTGCGTCCAAACCATTTGCAAACCGCTTTGTATGCTTTTCAATATGTCACTCGCAAGTAGAAAGTTTCCGAAGTGCTGGAAAATTTCCAACATACTGCCCATATTTAAAAAAGAAGATCCACATCTTCCATCGAACTATCGTCCAATATCACTGCTTAGCTGTGTGTCAAAAATTATGGAAAGAATTATGTTCAAACACATATACAACCATTTTAACGAACATGACCTTTTTTATAAGTATCAATCCGGATTCCTCCCGGGTCACTCTACAGTGTATCAGCTAATCGAATTATATCACACTATTTGTAATTCCTTGGATGAGGGTACGAATTCATGTGTAGTGTTTTGTGATATATCGAAGGCATTCGATACAGTATGGCACAAAGGCTTACTGTTTAAATTGAAACAATATGGCATTGATGGTGCCCTGCTGGAATGGTTAAATAGTTATCTTAACGAAAGATTTTCTAAAGTCATTGTTGGATCCGCGACCTCATCATCGGAAACGATTAACGCAGGAGTTCCACAAGGCTCAGTTTTAGGTCCTTTGCTGTTTCTAGCGTACATAAACGATATTGCCGACAAACTTATAAGCCTCACCAGACTTTTCGCCGACGACTCCTGTTTGCAATTTTCATCAGTTAACCTTGCCGAGATAGAAGCAGTAATAAATCGAGATCTGATCTCCTTGATAGAATGGTCGAAGCAGTGGTTGCTGAATTTCAATGCACTGAAAACAATACTTCTCTTGTTTACTAACAAGAAATTGCCCAGACAGCTTGAAATCTACTTTGACAACATCCTACTTCAAGTATCTGACAATCATCGCCATTTAGGCATCATCTTACAAGAAAACTGCAAATGGGGAAATCATATTAATCAGATTACAAACTCCGCCGCAAAACGCATTGGAATTATGAGAAAACTAAAATATCAACTTGGCAGATCAGCTTTATCACAGATATATCTATCTTTCGTTAGACCCATTCTAGAATACGGCTCTGTTGTCTGGGACGGGTGTACACGTGAAGAAGCTGATAGACTCGAAAAACTTCAACTTGCTGCGGCGCGTATTGTTACTGGACTTCCAGCGTACGCCAGTAGAGAATCCATCTACTTTGAAACTGGATGGGAAACGTTGGCAAGTAGACGTCGGACCGCAAAATTAAAATTAATGTACAAAATAGATAATGCAGACTGCCCTAAATACATAACAGATTTGGTACACCCCTTGTAGGACAAACGGCCCCCTATAATCTAAGGAATAATTCTGATTACGTGATACCCAGAGCTAGGCTTTCTATTTTAAAAAACTCTTTCATTCCATCAGTTATACATGAATGGAACAATCTCAGTGTTGACACAAGAAATAAACCATCACTCTCGTCGTTTAAATATTCCATCACTGACCAAAAGTGTACAGCTAAATATCTCTGGCAAGGCACTCGTGAAATTAACATAATTCATACCCAACTGAGGCATCAATGTAGCAAATTAAATGTTGATCTCTTCCGCATAAACTTGTCCAATATTTCAAGCTGTAAATGTGGAGAACCAAGAGAGGATGCCAATCATTTCTTTTTCGTATGTCCGTTGTACAATACAATTAGAGATGAGCTGCGAACGAAAATTTCTCAAGATTATACACTTCACGATCTACTTTGGGGAAATAGATCCTTCGCAGATGAAAAGAATTCCGTAATATGCCCTGCAAATCAAACATTTATCAAAAACAGTTTACGATTTATTAAGCAAAACAGTGTCCCCAGTTGCGAACTGTGAGAAGGCGGTCCCCATAATACTTTCCAGCTGCGCACTTCTGTGTTCTGTCTCGTAATATATGTAAATATCATGTTAAATCTAGGATAAACAATGTGCCATATTGTGTATATTATATATATGAAACATGTTGATGAAGTATTTGCAATCTGTATATTCAAAACTGTATATTTAGACAATATTTTATGTGGAAGTATATTGTCAGTAATGTATATATGAGTATATATTCATAATTAAATGTAACATAAGCTTGTAGGGAGAGGGGTCAGTTAAGTTGAAAGAACTTTACCCCAATCCTTTGTACTTTAATTGTACAATAAATAAGTTTAAACTAAACTAGGGGTCAAATAGCCAGTTCGCTATTCAGTTTTTTATTCAGTTTGCCATTCGCGTAGTTATTGGGAACAGCGCCCCCTGACGTCAGATCGGGGAACTAATGATACCATCGTGTTTATCTTGGCTCACTGAGTTGATGTGCCAAGTATTGAGCTGAAATTCGGTCGGGAAAGGGGTCAAATAGCCAGTTTGCTATTCAGTTTGCTATTCGCGTAGTTATTGGGAACAGCGCCCCCTGGCGTCAGATCGGGGAACCAATGATATCATCGTATTGCTCTTGGATCACTGAGTTGATGTGCCAAGTATTGAGGTGAAATTCGGCCGGGAAAGGTTCAAAATAGCCAGTTTGCTATTCAGTTTGTTATTCGCGTAGTTAATGGAAACAGCGCCCCCTGGCGCCAGATCGGGGAACCAATGGTATCATCGTATTGCTCTTGGATCACTGAGTTGATGTGCCAAGTATTGAGATGAAATTCGGTCGGGAAAGGGTTAAAAATAGCCAGTTTGCTATTCAGTTTGCTATTCAGTTTGCTCTTCGCGTAGTTATTGGGAACAGCGCCCCCTGGCGTCAGATCGGGGAACCAATGATAACATCGTATTGTTCTTGGATCACTGAGTTGATGTGCCAAGTATTGAGATGAAATTCGGTCGGGAAAGGGTTCAAAATAGCCAGTTTGCTATTCAGTTTGCTATTCGCGTAGTTATTGGGAACAGCGCCCCCTGCCGTCAGATCGGGGAACTAATGATACCATCGTGTTTATCTTGGCTCACTGAGTTGATGTGCCAAGTATTGAGCTGAAATTCGGTCGGGAAAGGGGTCAAATGGCCAGTTTGCTATTCAGTTTGCTATTCGCGTAGTTATTGGGAACAGCGCCCCCTGACGTCAGATCGGGGAACTAATGATATCATCGTGTTTATCTTGGCTCACTGCGTTGATGTGTCAAGTATTGATCTGAAATTCGGTCGGGAAAGGGGTCAAATAGCCAGTTTGCTATTCAGTTTGCTATTCGCGTAGTTATTGGGAACAGCGCCTCTGGCGTCGGATCGGTGAACCAATGATATCATCGTATTGCTCTTGGATCACTGAGTTGATGTGCCAAGTATGGAGGTGAAATTCGGCAGGGAAAGGGGTTAAATTGACTATTATTCTTTTGATGATAAAATGACGACTGGTCCCCTTCGAATAGCGAACTGCTAACTGCGAACTGCCGAATAACTTATAATACCTCGGTTGCTCTGTACGCTGTGTCTAAAGTTAG
This sequence comes from Hanleya hanleyi, assembly GCA_036873755.1. Lineage (NCBI taxonomy): Eukaryota > Metazoa > Mollusca > Polyplacophora > Lepidopleurida > Hanleyidae > Hanleya > Hanleya hanleyi. The sequence continues at coordinate 17,109 of JAVTVY010048764.1, forward strand.
ACGTTAAAGGTGGATTTCTGTATTTGACGCGTAAAATAAACTAGTTTGAATATTGGCGGTAAGAATAAAGAATTATTATTGGTTGGCCATCGAGTTCTCGTTGTAAAATTTGCACGTCATTCCTGTGTGACGCGTACATTGTTGATGATTTATGGCGCGAACGACCAATGTATCGTAAGATTGTGACGACAGGTACAGGAACATTACGTGAAGTTGAAGCTACACGCCAGGGAGTTGAAAGTAAATTGCGTTGTGTCTAGAGTTAAACGTTAAAAGTGGGTGGCCTTACTTGACGCGTAAAATGAACTATAGTTTGAACACTGGCGGTGAAAATACAGAATCATGGTTGGTTTGATATCAAGTTTAGCACGTCGTTCTTGTGTTTAACGCGTAGATGTTTGAAGAATTATGGTGGCTTGAACGGCCCTCGATAACAGCTAGCGACTACAGACTCTAAAAGCAGTCGCGTATTCGCAAGTGGAACACGTAGTATGATGTAGTGTTCAAAACAACTTCTGATTTGCCCGCTCGATGAATTTCAAATCAGTCAAATAGGGTTCCACACAGCAGAATGACGAAGGGGGAGGCGTCGGAAAGGGTTGTGGCATAACTGAACTAAAAAAAAAACCAGGTTATTAATTGTCTTTCTAAACTTGCCTTTGTTTCGAGACCCCAGATGATTCCCCCCCCCCCCCCAATCAACATAATTAACAATGGTAACGGGCCCCCTTGTCAGAACGTTCATCTGGATCTTTTCCAAACAGTTTGCTATATTTTATCCACTTGTTAGTAGAACAAAATTAACTCATCTTCGCTGACCCAGTCAAGTGAAATCTCGCCATGTATTTGGGGATCAGATAATCGACTGAAATTATTTGAATTCGACTGAAAAAACGGAAACTCGGTAGGTTATTTGTTGATAGCTCGCTTAATACTGGTTCGATTCTGACAATGTAAAGTTTCCGGAGTAGCTGAAGAGATTCTCTTTTCAAAAATATATAGTTTGATGACTAAATTTTTTTTATTTTTGAGATAGATATCAACTGAAAAAATCGTGTCGACTTTCTGGACCGACCGACATGCGGTTTTTCTTGTCCGGAAAATTATTGCGTGAACTGACTGAAATACTTTTAGGTTTCCGGAATGCTCTACTTTTATACGAATAAAATGATATAAAATATATGCATGTACCTTCTACCGTTTTCCGTAAAAGGGTTCGCTGAACAAAAAACGATTGAAAATCACAACATTTTCAGTTGAATCTGCCGTAAAACGGATTAGTGAACCGAGTTAAAAACTCGGATTTGGAGACGGACTTCAGAAGATTCCGAAAATCCGGAATAAGGATCGCGGGTAAGTTTATTGGAAGATTGGTTATGTCGGTAGGTCACAAGTGTCGAATTAAATTTCAAAAGCATAGTTTGCACAAAAAAATATCCTATATTTCAAATAATGACAATGTAAATGGAAATAGTGAAAATACTGAATTGACCATTACTTTTATATATTTTTATAAATCGAAATGAAAACTGACCAGGAATATACATATTTTGTTCTCAGTAATTTTTCTTCTTGGATTTTTTCTTAATATAAATTTACTAATTGATAATACATTGAATTGATCAAATGAAGTAAAAACAAGTTTGACAAGTGAAAAAATGATTTTGGAACACTGTTCACACACTAATTGGTCCTTTGTTCCGGAAATCCCAAAAATGTAGAACGGTGAGGTTTGGAAATATGTTCAAAATCGCATTAGTAATTCCAGTTTCACGGTCAGTAACAAAGGGTAATTTCGCTTTCTTCAGAAGCGGAACTTTTTCACTAATATACCGAAAGAAAAAGTCCTTAACGCTAGGGATTATATTCAGGTAAAAAATATTCATGATAAAATTAAGTCTCGGAAACGTTTGGGAAGGGATGATTTATATAATTACGTTCAAATTGCCAATCATTTACAAAGGACCAATTAGTGTGTGAACAGTGTTCCAAAATCATTTTTTTTACTTGTCAAAATTGTTTTTACTTCATTTTATAAATTCAATGTATTATCAATTAGTAAATTTATATTAACAAAAAATCCAAGAAGAAAAATTACCGAGAACAAAATATGTATATTCCTGGTCAGTTTTCATTTCGATTTATAAAAATATATGTATTTAAAATTAATGGTCAATTCAGTATTTTCACTATTTCCATTTACATTGTCATTATTTTAAATATAGAATATTTTTTTGTGCAAACTATGCTTTTAAAATTTAATTCGACACTTGTGACCTACCGACATAACCAATCTTCCAATAAACTTACCCGCGATCCTTATTCCTGATTTCCGGAATCTTCTAAAATCCGTCTCCAAATCCGAGTTTTTAACTCGGTTCACTAATCCGTTTCACGGCAGATTCAACTGAAAATGTTGTGATTTTCAATCTTTTTTTTTCAGCGAACGCTTTTACGGAAAACGGTAGAAGGTACATGCATATATTTTATATCATTTTATTCGTATAAAAGTAGAGCATTCAGGAAACCTAAAAGTATTTCAGTCAGTTCACGCAATAATTTTCCGGACAAGAAAACTCCGCAAGTCGGCCGGTCCAGAAAAAATTTCAGCGAAGTCGACACGATTTTTTCAGTTGATATCTATCTCAAAAATAAAAACTATATATTTTTGAAAAGAGAATCTCTTCAGCTACTCCGGAAACTTTACATTGTCAGAATCGAACAAGTATTAAGCGCGTTATCAACAAATAACCTACCTAGTTTCCGTTTTTTTCAGTCGAATTCAAAAAAATTTAGTCGAATACGCCGTCCCTTTATTTGCCTGTGTCTGTTTGCACCGGTATACGAATACTGTGAGTGTAAACAAATACCGCCTGTGCCGACAGCCGATCCATATAGCGGAGTAACTTGGATGTGTTTTATGACAGTCGGCATCACCCATGTCAAGATTAAAGTGTTTGTCTTGTTTTCTATCTCTCTCCAGTGCGCTCTGTGTTCATTTCTCGATCAACGAGTTGAATGTTTAGTTACTGGATAGGCGAAAGTAGAAAATTCGATTTGCAAATTACGGACATGTGCTTCTGATTGGCTGCAGCTCCGTCGTTGTGATGGTAATAAGAATTAAACGGTATAACGAAATGTAAACGGACATGTCATCGTCACGAGCACAACAGCTTTCGCCTTTCGTATTCGCTATGGCTCTAGCCGTTACATATAATAGGGGGTGTGTCTCTAAGTTTACTGTTCGAAAAAGTTATTGTCATGGGAACTCGCATCCCCTTTCGCTGTAAACGGTTCCCGAATGAATGATGAAAGGTAAGCTCCAGTACAATATCTTTGGCAGCCGTATCCACTCCAGTTTTCGGGTTTAATTATCGTTTCGGCAACTGTTTAGCGCGCGAAATGTATATCCGTTGCGGCGAGTACTATCAAATTTGTGCAGATTGTTCCACTCTAAATTTCGGTCAAGATATTATTACAATACCTATTGAGGGATTGAGCACCGCCAACTGCCTAATGTCTCAAGTTTAAGGGAACAAAAAGCATTTGGAGATATAGCGCCTTGTGACTTTTTTTGTATACAGCAACCAGGGACTAGCAACTCCCATCGGTGGATTTACAGATAAAGAATAGAAAACAACAACGACAAGGTTTGTGAAGTCTAGATTGAGTTGAGGCAGACCTCACTTTTCTCTCAACGCATGTTTCAGAGTGTTAACTAATAGATTTATCATTAGCTTGCCGAAACATAGGCTGGAGGAGTCTAATTTCCTTTGTATTGAATACCGTACTTGTTGTTGTCACAGCCACGACGGTTCGTAATGATATCGTATCCTCGGACCCCTCGCCACGGGTGCAGGACACTCCCCCCCAAACCATTTCCCCCCCAGTCACTCCACCCCCCCCCCAAAAAAAACATTTCCCCCCTAAAATTTTGAGTCACTTCCCCCCAGTTTTGCCATTGCCTCCCTAAAAAAAATATTATATTATATGGTACATAAGGTCAATTCCACGTCACTCACGTTACACTTTTAGTCTTTTTTCAGATATATAATTGCTTGTCAATCTTCAAGTCATTAACTATAAGTGGACATACTGTGCATGCAGGCAGCCCTGGCCACAGTGTACGCCAACAAATAAATACTGTTCAAATTTGTATGAAGGCCTGTATCCAAGTGAAGTTTTAGCACTCGTCACTCACGTTACATGAAAATGGACATGGAAATTTTAGTACCAATTTTGTTCTTGAAATTAGCTCTGGCTTTAATTTTCAATAAACAAACAACCATTTCAATAAATGGGCAGCCACCGCATCTAAGCAGCAGTAACATTATTAAGTCAACATTATAAGTGTATTAGCTGTCATCAGCACCAAATGACAAGAAACCTGCGTCACTCACGTTACGTCACTCACGTTACCTTACAATTCAATGGATCGCAATAAGAAGACTTATTGTTCTTTGTTTAAAAATAACATTTCAAACAACAAAACAGAGTGATTGTTTTCAGTTTACAATATGACTGGGGGACTTGAAGCTCCAGTGATTACAGGAAATTCATGTCCAGTGATTATTTCCAGTCAATTATGTCATGTAGTGATACATTCTGTCTTATAACATTACCAAAACCTCTGGTAAATCGTGCATATGTTTGGATTATGGCATATAAGCTTATACAATTATCAAGCTATAGGAGAAATGATACTCATGTAATGATCAAAGATTCTTTAATACCGGTACATGTAAATAGCGATTTTATGTAGACATTCCTTCCGCATCATTCAGTCAAAGGTTGTTTCATTATAAATGTATTCAGTACTTCCTCAAAATGTTGACAACATTTGAACAGTATGATTGGTTTGTCAAACTGAACTAGATCCTTTTCGAGTTGTTGCACAAATTTGAACACACAAGTGGGAATGTATTTAAAATCTGTTGCTTAAAGAAATCTCTTTGAATTCAAGATTACTGCAATCAAGTAATGTAGCTTTGTCTATTCAATGCCATTCTGAAAATGTGAAATATCCATAGAGACTGGGTTGCTCAACTTCCTAATAATTTGTTCCCTGGTGTAGTAAACAGTGTGTCTCAGATTTGACCACCTACTGCTTACTATAACTGATACTCCCTAGGTGTTCACATAAGGAAACCGTAACCGTAACATGGTTTTGCGTTTAGCAGTTCGGAACTAACCCTATGTCCGATGTTTCTGTATTAAAAGATATTATTTGAAACCACTCTTGGACATGTCATTTCAGCGTCCAAAAATCTCTTCCGGATATGGATTCTATTAACCTCAAGTATTCACTCATAGGCAGTCTTAATTCAAGTTCCGTCAAGTTGTTTGTAGCTTCCTCCGGACCGGACCTAAATACCGGACAGATGCTGTCATGAAAGCAGCTAAATTGAATTAAAAACTGTTGAAGAGATAGTCAAAAGAAATGGATATTTTGTCACTCACGTTACATCAGCACAACTTGGGTTAACATTTGGCTTCAGTTACATTATTTACTTAAAACTCATGAAAGCCAGTGACTTTTAACAAGTCACAATGGTCCATTGTTTAGAAATATGAACACTTTTCTCAATTACAATTACTACAACACAGGAAAACAATTAGGGCAATTTAGAGTTTAATTTCCGGCCAAATAATGAAAATTCCTTATTGGGTTTAAAAAATGCTTCAGATTAGTCTGTGCTGGAGCTATTCATGTGAAAATTTAAATATATGCCAAGTAAAACACCAACAATAATAACTGATCACCAAATAGCATATTTAAGAAACTTTTATTTTTTGCTATTTGTCCCAAGTAGCATGAAATTGACCATAAATGGGTCGTACTAAAAACTGCGCGGAACTGCGCGGAACTGCGCAGAACTGCGCGGAGCTTAATTTCAACTGCGCGTGGATTATTTGATGGGTTTTTCTTTATTTGCTGACGAGCAGAATATTGATATTAATAAAACAGACAACAAAATCCACAAAATGTAGACTATATGTCGCTTGAAACGAGAGAGAACAAAATTCAAATACGCGGAAAGTAATTTTCACTGCCCGGAGATTCGCTTCGCTGGAATGGCATCGTCAATATTAGAGCACCTTATCCTACCTTATTCGTTATCATTTTATTTGGAATCATTTGATATGCTTTCTTCAACTGAGTCCTACATGTATGTGTGGAATTTCAACTGTCCGTAAGTATATATTGCCGGGTATAAATTTTAACTGCGCGGAAATCGTGTT
>JAVTVY010048765.1:0-24095 GCA_036873755.1 Hanleya hanleyi
TGATTCTGTACCAGGAGTTCGCCTTTATCATTCCAAGTCATGTTAGGATTCTGTTTCATCCGTTGTAATACCAGGCCAGCTTGTTTCTTGAACGATGCAGGTACACTCTTCAGCACTTCGTCTTCCACCCACTGTGGGGCTGTGGGTGGTACCCCTGGTAATGGCGGCTGTTGGAGCGGTGCTGAGGTCGGCGGTGTGTCACGTGGTGGTAGTGGTGGTGGTGGTGGTGGTGGGGTAGAGAGGGTTTTGTATTGGTCCATGAACGTCATGTACCGTTGAAGCGTCTCATTGTACCGTTGTACTTTCTCACTGTCGCTTAACCCCGGTCTCTGTAAGATCGGTTGCATCTCTCCATCGAGGGTGTTTATGGTCTTCACCGTAGGTGGGGCAGGGTAGGGCGATTGGAGGATTTGAAGGAATCGTGGTTCGACGAGCACCATTTTTTTCGTGTGGTTCATTGTCGGCCGAAGAGTCCACCCAATACTGGACCCAACACGGAAGCGGCCAACGGTGCTAAGATGGCCCCGAGAAAGCCGCCTTTCTGTAACACCTTTTTCTTTTGTGTTTGAGGGACCCGCTTCTGAACTAAAGCTCGGAGACCTGTCTTATGCTTGGCCAACTTGGTCTTCTGAGCCGGAGCCAGTGGTACGTTGCCTTTTAACAGGTTGTACCCGATCTCGCACAGACAGCGTACAAGGTCAGGGTCCGCACCGCGTACAATGCTTCGGACCAACTCGGGTGGGGCCGTCTTCAATACACGGAGCGTGGGAGCGTGCTTCCGTACTCGCGCAGACATCATGTACAACTAATGCTAGAACCCACAACTCTGCTCTTTTATCTACTTCAGAGAACAGAGACAAAGTCAACCATGCTGTGGTATTCATTCTTTTCATTATCCCCATCATCAAACACACAGACCCCAGCTGGGGGAGCCACTGTGGGTGTGTTTACATTATTTTTGCATGTACACGTGGTGGGCCTCTCCGGGAAAGATGCCGGTCCGTAGTCGAAGATGTTCGGGGGTGGCTTGCTTGAGATCGAAGAGCATATACCCGTGCTGAGGGGTTGTGGCATCTTTAAAGGCTTCCAACGCAAACGGTGTGCGGCCGGGATACATCTGTCTCGCCAGGTGCAGCAGTTGAGTGGTATCTCTCGGGTTTTTGAAGACCACCATGTAGTGGGCATTTAAGCTGATGTTCCGATGTTCTTTGTTTTTTACTGAACAGATTCTGCACAATGTAGATGATGCTGAGCCGTCGATGATGGCTGCCTTTGGTAAAGAGTTGGGTGACCCGACTGTCCGTCTCCGCCATGAGATCATCCAGAACCACCAAGGTGTCGGGTTCCAAATCGGACAGGTTGGGTAGGCCTTCCACGAACGTGATATGGGGCATTGCTGCATACGCTGCCTGCCATTCTCTGTAACACCACACGACTCGGGCAATGGGTGGGGTGATCATGCTGTCGGCGTGTTCGAGGAGCTTCCTGACGAAGTGCGTTTTGCCGGAGCCCGTCGGTCCTGCGATGACGCAAGTGAAGGGATGCTGCCAACGGGGGTCCATGGTTGGAGGTGTATCCGCTGTCGTGGTAACCCGCTCTTGTAAATTTGGTACGAGTGAACTAGGGTGGTGGGTACAACGTCGGTCGTCGTTGTCTGTTCACTGCGAGGGATGATGATGGTGGTGGGTACAACGTTGGTCGTCGTTGTCTGTTCACTGTGAGGGATGAAAACCGGTGGGTTTTCAGACCTCGTAGGTGTACTTGGTGTAGGTGTTGACTCTATACTTGGTGTGGAGCTCGACGTGGCTTGTACACGGGGAGTGGTGATGGCTGGGCTCGATACGGGGTTGATTGGTGCTCTCTGTAGACCGGTTTCACTAATGGCTGGTGTTCTCAATTGGTTAAGTAACGTGCTGACATAGGCTACGTCGTAAAACACACCTCCGTACAACACACTCAGCAGGGTTAGCACTATCACCACAAAGCCTACTTGCGCTTTGCGCGTTTTGGGAGACGCTGTGTTCAGAGGCAGCTGCTGTTTGTCCATAGCACTGTAGTCGGACGTGGAATGAAGGATGACGGCAGTGGTGTCTGGCTTTATAGTCGTTTCACCTGGTTGGCAGCCACCCAGGAATTGAAGAAACTGGGCCAACCTTGCCATTTGACGAAATGAAACAGTTTGCCACGTCGACGTTCCGTTTTCAAAATCTGCTCCACCGTGTAGTAGTCTTGCTGTGTTTTTACGACGGGCTGTAATTCCGTCTCGTAAAACATCCCTAGCAACGGTTCCCCTTGAAGATCTTCCAGTTCATAGACTCGCTGCTGTCGGGGTAGGCGCCGTTTAATCAGGAAGTGCTCATCGCTCCAGTTGGGCAAGTGAGTTTTCTCAAATTGACCTTTGACTTTACTGATCCGTACAGGGTCCCCGACCTCGTACACCGCCTTCGTCGTTCGCTGCGATGGCCTGGGGTACAAGACACGCCGGACTTGGGCTTCATTGCGTTGGGTCACGGTAATGGGGGCTCTCTCTATACTCCGATGATAGGCTCGATTGTAACCACTCACAAGTTTCGGGAGAACATCGATGTACCGCCTTGTATTCTTATAGGTGAAATATTTATACATGCGGCCTTTGAATGTTCTGTTGAACCTTTCCACCATCGAAGCCTTGGTCTCGTTGTACGTATGGAAGAAAAACACCTTCTGGGCTTTCAGAAACTGTTGGAACGGTCTGTTGAGGAATTCCGTGCCTTCGTCGGTTTGCAAATACAAAGGTTTGCGCCCGGTCTTGAAGATGTCTTTGAACGCCGCTACGAGATTCGCCCCCGTTTTCGTCCGGATGGGTACCACCCACGCATACTTGGATAGGATATCGATGCACGTCAAGATATACCGATTCCCATCGTTGTGTTTGGCAAAGGCGCTCATATCGACCAAATCCGCTTGCCACTGGGCACCTATTCCTCCCACGATGACCCGGTTCCGTAGAAAATGGCGACGGAGAGATCGATGTAAGGTATAGGTGTCTTGTTTTCTTAACCAATCTCTGACTTGGGCACGTTGTATTCCCTGGGGTTTGGCCGCTCGATAGAGAGCCGACAATGCACTATAGGCCGCCGGACTGTCGGGACTGTAGTATAAGTTATCCAACACATTCTCCCAGCTCTTCATGGTGACAATTGATGATGGACCCTGGCTCTATCGTTTATTTATAACGGGTATATCTTGGGCCGGAGTTTCTTTCTGATTTTCTTCGTTGGCTTCCACAGTGTCCATGTTAAATGACCAGTCCAACTCGTCTGATGACCGCTTGATAAGCACTTGATCCACATCTACCACGGCATCTTCCAATGCAGACCATAGATCAGGGTGAAGGGTAAAATGCACTGTACCCCCATCTAGCCGAGCCAATTGAGCAAAGAAAGGACCGCGTCGGATGTACACATCATGACACAAGTGGATGAGATCGCCGTCCAGTTCACCAGACAACACGCGTTTGAATTTGGTCCAGTCCTCTCGGGACAGACGAATGTGAGCCGGGCACGGTTGTGTAGGGCCCGCATCACAGATGTCTCCCACCTCCTCCATGATATCGACCTTATCCGCATAAACGTGCAGGAAAACCTCGAGGGTCAAGCTGAGATACGCCAGTATTATATGCTCCGCCATGGTCAGTACGTGAATGGTACCAGATTTGACTGTCTCTCGTATTTATAGGGAGAACCCCGTGGGATCAATGGATCAGGTGGTCATGTCACTGGGCTGACTGAGTCTAGCCGGGTAATCAATGGCATCGTCGTCGGGTTCATGGCTAGACAGTTGTTCATTGGGTTCTGCCGCTGCTTCTCTCAGGGCACGAGCCCACTCCAACTCGTCTGATGACCGCTCGTCCGGTGTAAACAGCTGGTCCACGGTAGGCACCACTTTCTCGAAGGCTATCTACAGATCGGGGTCTAGGGTGAAGCTTCGCGTAGGGTCTTGGTAGCGGCCCAGGCGTGGGAAGAAGGTTCCACGGTATACGTAGATGGCATTGTCTATGTGGATCAGGTGTCCATCGAGCTCGCCGCTCAACACCCGTTTAAATTTGGTCCAGCCGTCACGGTATAGCGTAACCGTATTCGATACGGTCTCAGCGGGCGACCAGCAAACATCTCCACGGTCTTCCACGAGGGTGACTTTATCTTCATAGACGTGTAACCCCACCCGGGGTGTAAGGGGAAGGATGGCTCGTAGGACTGGTGACATGCTTGATCCAATGACGAACGGTGAATGACACACACTCTGTCTGACCCTCGTATTTATAGTAAGGTCCCACTGTCAATGCCACAGCGCCAGGGTCAATAGGGCACAGACTATTGTGAGGCCAACCAGCCGTCGCTGGTTCCGGCGTGAGCGCTCGTGGTCCATAGTCCGAGCATCAAGGATGGCTGTCATAGTCCAGTAGTGGTGAGTGATGGCACACCTCTCCATCGAGTGCACTCTGTCGAGGACCGCTTCTGTGAACTCGTTCGGGATCTGGCGTCGCCCCTCGTTGTCGTCGCCATCTGCAAACATGGACCGGACCACTGCTCGGTATCCCGTGAATGAATTCACCACGGTGGCATGCTGTAAAATGCGAGTCGCATAGGGCTGGATCTCCGTCATGGCTCTGCAACCGTAGAAATGAAGGTGTAGGATCCAGAGAGACGTGTTTTACAGACCATGTCACATATGCGCGCCTAGACGTAGCTCTATGGGTGTAGTGCGTGATACGTACTATTCTGATGGGTTATGTGGCTCCTATAGAGATAGTACCTTATCGACAATGGGGACTACTTGTTCCAAAGCCGTCCATAGATCCGGGTCCAGGGTAAAACCACCGTCGTTCAGACAGAGGAGTCGAGCGGAAAAGGGACCGCAGAAAATGTAGCCGTCGTCACACAGGTGAATGCTATCACCGTGCAGGTCACCCAACAACACCCGTTTCAAGGTAGTCCATCCTTCCGGTGACAAAGAGACGTGCGCTTTGGGTTCAGACGTACACCAACACTTAAGTCCGCTATCGATGAGGTCCACTCGTTTGGGGTACAACAATAGGGTGCAGCCAGGTGTAAGTCTCCGGGTAGCCACAGTCCCTTCTTTCACCTCGGGATGTAGTAAGCCATCCACCACGGGGAGTACATCTTTCAGTGCCATCCATAAGGGTGGACAGAGTGTGATATAGGGACCTCCACTCTGTTCCAACCGGGGAAAAAGGGAATCCTCTCCAGCAGCGCGTATGTGCACGCCGACTTCCACGTGCATGAAACCCCTTTCGGGGTCTTTTCCCTGTGTCAATAGAGTCCAGCCTGATAGCGATAACAAAATCTTCACCTTCTGCGGTGCGTCTTGGACCAGCTCCAGGTGATCGTCTTTGACGATGAGGTAGACGTCGGACGTCACTTGGAATAACGCAAGCTCTGTTCCGCTCGCTGCCATGGTGGGGAATGAAAAGCGAACGGTGAGAGAGGTGGCTTTATAGTGTACCTGTTGGGTAGGGTTTTGTACACCGTGCGTGGCACTTGTTATACTCGCTTGCGCCATAAGGTCAATAAGGTTACAAATGCGTTTTTTTCTACTACGCCCTGTGACGGCCCTTCGTGAATGGGCGTAACCTGTGAACATCATAGGAATGCATGTACTAACCTGTCTGTGGGGGTTTTCCACAATGTCGTTCACCTTCGTGTCTATTCGGGTATCACGGAGGTGACCGAAGATGTCACGGCTCGGCCCTCGACTTGGGGTAGAGTGTGCTAAAATAGATCACCAGCTAGCGTGCTATAAAAGGGAAGCGGCCTTGCCGTTTCATCAGACACTCTGTCAACCACCAAGATGTTCACTTGCACAACTTGCCAGAAGCAATTTACTCGTCCAGATAATTTACGACGCCACGAGGCCTCCACCCACAACGATGCACGGTATACTTGTATAACCTGCGCACGGTCATTTAATCGGGAGGATGATTTACTGCGCCACGAACGCTCATTCCACGAGGGCGCGACGGAACAATGTAAGGATTGTGGTCAACTCTTCAAACGACGCAGTCAGTTAAGACGGCATCAGCGTTTGATTCATGTCCCGTCTCTATGGTTTTGGCGACAGCTTCCTACTGAAGAGGAGCCGCGGAAGGTCAGACCCAGTGAAGATAAGCCCGGGGAGACGAACGCCACTGGTGATGCGATGATGGAGAGCCCGCCTATACCCACAGTTGGGAAGAGCCTGGATTTCCAGCCGGACCCCACCCTTACGGTTTCGAGTCATACGTCATACATCGAACATTTTCTGGACGAGCCCATAAATGTTCCTAGCGATCTCTTACCCGAAGATCATCCAGAGAGTGACATCTCTCGGCGCCATTGGTCCATGACACGGCACTGTTTCCACCGTTATCGCCCTATTCAAGATATCTACAATTTCCCACTGACCAACCTCACCCGTCTACGCAGCTACGTGGAAACCATCTTCAATGACCAACCTAAGGCCTTCACATTAAATGTAGCATTTGGGTACATCTTATGCCATAAGATGACGGGTGAATTGCGCTATTTCTATTCCAGTGCCATCAGCCCAGTGTACGACCAACCGTTTACCATCATTAACCGGAGGTCACTAGAGATGATGCTGGACCAAGTGGAGCAATTGGATGTCTTGGGATGGGCCCAACAACAACGACCCAACACCAAGTGGACAGTGAAGAGGGTGACCAATGTTACGTTTTTCCTTACCAAGCTGATCCACCACCGCCATCGGTTGAATGCGTCACTCGTGCACTGATGAATACCATAACATGCCGTACATACTCTCTATGTCTACATGCTGATCATTGACTTGAGCTCGGTAAACACATGTACCTAATGTGACGGTGCGTTAAATAATAAAACATGGTGTTTGATATTTCAATTTGTTTTGCTGTGAACATACTAAACATACCCAGGGCGGCTCCCCCAGCCTGGGTATGATGTAACATTGGGGATAGTAAACTGTATGAACATTGCTGAACTTGTTGTTATTCACATCACCCCATTGACTTGATAGGCAGGTCCCAATAAGCCCGGGGACCGATATTAGCCCTTTTGGCTAGAGGTGATAGGGGTTTTCCCCTAGTTTAGGGGTAAAGTCCGTATTCCGCTTTTTTTCTGGAGAAAGTTTTACATGCATCCACCCATGACTGGATGCCCCTTCACATAGGCTTCACTTTGATACCTCACTCGACTCCATCGGCCCATTAGGGGCTCCCCTAGATACCAAGACGTCTATTTCCATACCCTTTTCCCACAATTCCCTGTCTGCGCATGCGCAGAATGGTGACAACGCTCGAGCCCCTAGTCCAGTCCGATGCCCCTTCATGAATGCTTCACATTGATACCTCATACGACTCCATCGGCCCATTAGGGACTCCCCTAGCTCCAAAACGTCTATTTTCATACCCTTTGGCCACCGCGCATGCGCAGAATGCCGATATTTCAACCCCGCACCCAGCCCATCAGATGCCCCTTCACGAATGCTTCACTTTGATACCTCACTCGACCCAATCGGACCATGCAGCGTATTTGAAGTCTGGGGACTACTTTTTCTCCGCGGAAGCTTTTTCCCGCGACCGCATCACCGCCAGACATGACCGCATCACCGCGGATGAATACATTCCCTGCAACAATTGGAACTCTCCTGTGTTGGAGGTAGCTTTTTGGTCATTCTGCCGGAACTATAGTGCACTTGACCTCTGTGACCTCCCTCAATATGCAAATTTTTGAGGTCAATTGGCCTCAATTTAAGTAGAGCCTACTACTACGGCCAATGCGTCTAACGGACAACAGGCAACATGACGCAACAGACGTGCATTTTTTCAAGCGGCGGCTTCTGGTTGGTCAGGAGCGCAGACGGCCGACGATGTGTCCAATACACGGACAAGAGCATATGTGAATACCCAACGCGGCTCCTCCGGCTTGGACGGGATGTGATGGAAGGGATAATAAAATGTGTAACACACTATACTTGTTGTTTATCTTTATTTCTCTTATCTGATTCCGTCAAGCGGTTAAGCCATTGAGGGCTAGGTATGGATGAATGCGGAGAGTCTGACTCCCAAGCAATAGAAGGTAACTGCGTTACGTCTTACTCACTCATACCTAACTCATCCATTTTCGCGCTCGTACCTCACTCACTCATTCACTCTGTACCCTGTATCATACACGGCATGTACTCTGCCACAGTAGACAAACCCATAATGACCTAGCCATATTTAAAACACCTCGAAAATGCGGTTTCTCTACTACTGATGGCGTCAACGATGGCGTCTACTGCACCCGAGTGCGCATGCGCACCGTGATCTCAAACGTGACACCATGGCCAGGAACTGTATGACTCTACACAAGAAGAGCTTTACGCAGAATCTCTTAGATTGGGCCCCGTATGTTCCACGTAAGTAGTATATAAAGGTGATTACGAGTCGTATTGACCTACTTTTTTGTTCCCCCCGGGTAAAATTTGCGGCGGAAGTGCGGCGGGGGATTCCCCAGTGGGGGTTTCCCAGTGGGGGTTTCCCAATGACGATCACGTGATCAAGGCATGTCTAGACTTGTTCTGGGTTGTACAGTTCTGCCATACGGAGGATGGGTACTAGTATTTCAAATAAATAAATGAATTAATTAATTAATTTTAATTAATTACTTGTAAGATGGCGGTGTTTTTAGACGGCGCAAGGGAGCAAACGAAGCGGTGGGACGTCACGGGGAGAAAAAACCCTCACATTACCCTCAGAAAAACCTCTAAGCCATATAATAGTAATAAACATAATCTATAGGTGTTGTACCATGTTAATAGGATCAGTCTAGCGTCTGTACCACCCTAGGGTCGAGTGTTTATTGTCCCGTGTATCTCCGCAAGAAAACAACAAAGAAAATGGCGGCTCCAGGATGGTGCGGGGACGCCCTTTCCCCATCACGGCGTCGACCGTAGCGCCATCTGCACACATTGACGCAAGGGAGACAACTCGTGTGGTCCAAGGATATGGAAATAGCCGTGTTGGAGTTAGGGGAGTGACTACTGGTCCAGTGGGGTCGAGTGAGGTATCAATGTGAAGCCTATGTGAGGGGGCATGTAATGGGCTGGGTGTGGGGTTGAACTAGCGTCATTCTGCGCATGCGCGGTGGCCGAAGGGTTTGAAAATAGCCGTTTTGGAGCTAGCGAAGCCAATAATGGTCCAATGGGATCGAGTGAGGTATCAAAGTGAAGCCTATGTGAGGGGGCATCTGACTGGACTAGCGGCTTGGGCGTTGTCATCATTCTGCGCATGCGCGGTGGCCGAAGGGTATGGAAATAGCCGTGTTGGCAGCTAGGGCAGCTCCTAATGGTCCAATGGGGTCGAGTGAGGTATCAAAGTGAAGCTTAGGTGAGGGGGCATCTGACGGGTTGGGTGTGGGATTGAAATAGCGTCATTCTGCGCATGCGCGGTGGCCGAAGGGTATGAAAATAGCCGTGTTGGGAGCTAGCGAAGCCCCTAATGGTCGAATGGGGTCGAGTGAGGTATCAACGTGAAGCCTAGGTGAAGGGGTATTTTATGGCTGGGTGGGTGCATGTAAAATTTGTCCTTAAAAAAAAAATACGGAACACGGACTTTATCGAAAAACCTGGGAAAATGCCTATATGGGGTATGAGGGGTATATAGGTCGCCGGGCTTAACGGGGCTTGTCTATCAATAGAGTTATCTCCCCTAGTTCCAGGGTGGGTGTATGTAAAAATTTCCTGAAAAAATACGGAATACGGACTTTATCTAAATTGCACGGGAAAATGCCTATATATAGGTTATGGAGGTATAGGACCATCCTGAAACCCTACTTCTATACATTTGCGGTAGGATTGTGGGGTCTCGCATTCGCACTCGTCTCGTCATTTAGAACATGATAGGAAGTGTCCCGGAGCGAAACGGTGAAATTTTTGAAAAAGTCACCGAGGCCTGGGTAGGCCCATAGGCCTATACTGCATGGCTATGGGTGTATAGGGCCATACGAGGTGGACATGTTGGAGTCTAGGTGAGTCCCTAATGGTCCAATGGGGTCGAGTGAGGTCTTATTTTGAAGCTCTCGTGGAGGAGCACTTGACTACACTAATGGTTTGTCCGTGTTCAATAGTCTGCGCATGCGCAGTCTGGCCGTAGTATAGAAAACAGGCATTTTGGGTGCTATGTAGGGGTGTGTTTGGGTTAGATATGAGCTAATCACGGTTCGAATGGGTCGTGTGAGGTGTCAAAGTGAAGCTTGTGTGGGGTAGAGTCAGAATGGTGTGTTTTGAATGCATGTCGCGTTAATCTGCGCATGCGCAGTTGGTTGTAGTAAGTAAAGTGGCCATTTTGGGGCAGTGAAGGAAGGTATTTGGGGTCGAGACGGGCTATTCACGGTTCGAATGCGTCCTGGAAGGTGTCATCTTGTAGTTCTCGGGGTGTACATTCCGATTTGAGGGATGTTCGCGTCATCTGTGACGTCATCGGTGACGTCATCGGTACGAGTAGTAGCGAAAGTGGCCATTTTCGAGCAGTACATGAAGGTATTTGGGGTCGAGATGGGCTATTCACGGTTCGAATGCGTCCTGGAAGGTGTCATCTTGTAGTTCTCGGTGTGTACATTCCGATTTGAAGGATGTCCGCGTCATCTGTGACGTCATTGATGACGTCATCGGTACGAGTAGTAGCGAAAGTGGACATTTTGTGGGTGCGTGGGGGTGAGTTTGGTGTAGATAGCGACTATCCTTAGTCCGAATGCGTCGTGTGAGGTGTCATTTTGTAGCTCTCGAGGTGTACATTCCGAGTTGAGGCATGTCCGAAGCATCTGTGACGTCATTGTTGACGTCATCAGTAGAAGTAGTAGCGA
Organism: Hanleya hanleyi; assembly: GCA_036873755.1. Classification (NCBI taxonomy): domain Eukaryota; kingdom Metazoa; phylum Mollusca; class Polyplacophora; order Lepidopleurida; family Hanleyidae; genus Hanleya; species Hanleya hanleyi. The sequence continues at coordinate 10,881 of JAVTVY010048765.1, forward strand.
AAGTGGACATTTTGGGGCAGTGAAGGAAGGTATTCGGAGTAGAGAGGAACCATCCTTGGTCCGAATGCGTCCTGAGAGGTGTCATGTTGTAGCTCTCGGGGTGTACATTCCGAGTTGAGGGATATCCACAGCATCTGTGGCGTCATTGGTGACGTCATCAGTACGAGTAGTAGCGAATGTTTTAGCAGTGAAGGATGTTATTTGGTGTAGAGATGTACCATCCGCGGTGCGAATGCGTCGTGTGAGGTGTCATCTTGTAGCAACGCCCACCAAAGCCATTCTTAATGCTTCAATGCCCAGGTGAAATAGCTCAGAAGCTCTGATATTCCATGGAATTGTCACTAATTCTTCGAAATGCAGTGACGTCCTCGACGCCCGTCGTTACGCTTGAACACTCTAACATAACACTATGATATAGACCGGAGAGAGAACAACAACAACAGCAACAACAACAAGGATGACACATGAGAGAACAACAACAACAAGAAGTTTCTTTCATATAGTTTATTCTCCCCGATGTTACATCATACCCACGCTGGGGAGCCGCGTTGGGTATATTTACAATTCAAGAAGATTCTTGAGGCCACCATTTGCATGTTTTATATTCGTTCCAGTCCGTTAGATGTATTCTTGTCCAATCAGACGTCTCCATTTCAGAAAGTTCCATCTTCGGCCATGTTCGCTCTGAACCGTTTATTCTAATCACCGTCGGTCAGGCCAGGATACCGTTGAGGCAACATACCCCCAAATAGTTGTTTGCGCATTCTGAGTATTTATCAGTGCATGGGTGAATACATTCACCCGATGGGAAGATTCCGTAATTTGGTCACGGAGAACGTAACATTGGTGACCCTCTCTACCTCCCATTGCAAGTTGGGGCGCTGTTCATAGGCCCATCCCAAGACATCCAATTGTTCCACTTGGTCCAGCATCATCTCTAGCGACACCCGGTTAATGATGGTAAACGGTTGGTCAAATACCCGGATGTTACTGCTCGGGTAAAAGTATCGGACTTGATCTGTCTCCTTATGCTGCAGCACATAACCAAACGCCAGATTTAATTTGAAGGACGTTGCTTGGTCATTGAAGATGGCTTCCACGTAGCTGCCTAGACAGGCGAGGTCGGTCAGTCGAAAATTGTAGATATCTTGAATAGGGCGATGACGGTAGAAACAGTGCCGTATCATGGTCCAATGGCGCCGATAGATGTCACTCACTGGATGGGCGCCCTGTAAGAGATCGCTAGGAACATTTATGGGCTCGTCCAGAAAATGTTCGATGTTATCAGGCATATGACTCGAAACCGTAACGGTGGGGTCCGGCTGGATATCCAGGCTCTTCTGAACTGTGGGTATAGACGGGCTCTCCTTCATCACATCACCAGTGGCATTCGTCTCCCCGGGCTCATCTTCACTAGGTCTGACCTTCCGCGGCTCCTCTTCAGTAGGTAGTTGTCGCCAAAACCGTGGTACCGGGGCATGAATCAACCGTTGGTGTCGCAGCAACTGACTGCGTCGTTTGAAGAGTTGACCACAACCGTTACATTGTTCCCTCGCGCCCTCGTGGAATGAGCGTTCGTGGCGCAGTGAATGATCCTCCCGATTGAATGACCGTGCGCAGGTTGTACAAGTATGTCGTGCACCGTTGTGGATGGAGGCCTCGTGGCGTCGTAAATCTTCTAGACGAGTAAACAGCTTCTGGCAAGTTGTGCAAGTGAACATCTTGGTGGTTGACAGAGTGTGTGATGAAACAGCCAGGCCGCTTCCCTTTTATAGCACGCTAGCTGGTGATCTATTTTAGCACACTCAGTTCAACTATCCCAAGTCGAGGGCCGAGCCGTGACATCTTCGGTAACCTCCGTGTCTCTTCGGTCATCTCCGTAACGTCAACGATCAGCATGTAGACATAGAGAGTATGTACGGCATGTTGTGGTATTCATCAGTGCATGGGTGACGCATTCACCCGATGGGTTGATTGGTCGTCCTGGTCACGAAAAACGTAACATTGGTTACCCTCTTTACCACCCATTGTGTGTTGGGGCGTTGACGATGTGCCCATCTCAAGGCATCCAATTGTTCCACTTGGGCCAGCATCATCTCTAGCGACGCCCGGTGAATGATGGTAAACGGCAGGTCAAACACAAGGTTGTTGGCACTGGGGTAACAATACCGTAACTGGTCCGTCCTTTTGTGACGTAAGATGTACCCGAAAGCGACATTCAATTTGAAGACCATAGTTTGATCTTCGAAGATGGCTTCCACGTAGCTACGTAGACGGGTGAGGTTGGTCAGTGGGAAATTGTAGATATCTTGAATAGGGCGATGACGGTGGAAACAGTACCGTGTCATAGACCAATGGCTCCGATCGTCGTCACTCACTGGATGGTTGTCCTGTAAGAGATCGCCAGGAACATTTATGGGCTCGACCAGAAAATGTTCGATGTTGTCAGGCGAATGACTCGAAACCGTAACGCTTGGGTCCGGCTGGATATCCAGGCTCTTCTGAACTGCGGGTATAGGCGGGCTCTCCGTCATCGCATCACCAGTGGCGTTCGTCTCCCCGGGCTTATCTTCACTGGGCCTGACCTTCCGCGGCTCCTCTATAGTGGAAGGTTGTCGCGCATACCGTGGTGATGGACTATGAATCAAACGTTGGTGCCGTCTTAACTGACTGGGTCGTTTGAAGAGTTGACCACATTCATTACATTGTTCCGTCGCACCCTCGTGGAGTGAGCGTTCATGGCGCAGTAAAATATCCTCCCGATTAAATAACCGTGCGCAGGTTATACAAGTATATCGTGCACCGTTGTGGATGGAGGCCTCGTGTCGTCGCAAATCTTCTGGGCGAATAAACTGCTTCTGGCAAGTTGTGCAAGTGAACATCTTGGTGGTTGAGAGAGTATCCGATGAAACGACCAGGCCGCTTGCCTTTTATAGTACGCTAGCTGGTGATCTATTTTTAGCACACTCAGTTCAACTACCCCAAGTCGAGGACCATGGGACCTTTTTCACCGGCCTGGCCCGCCCCAGCACGCAGCGCGCGCGTCATCACGCGTCATCTCCGGAAGTGCGCGTCATCTACGGCAGCGCGCGCTGACGGTCTCCCTTTCGGCAAGGTTCGGAGAATACATAGAACTTATAGTCATAATCTATACGTGTTGGACGAGTCTCTTCACTCACCGTATACACGCAGCTCAATGAAATGCCCGCTCCAAACCTAGACCAAATACACGTACTTGGCCTGTGGGCTGATTTCATTGGCTCTCTATTTTTTACTATAGTGCTCTCGCATTCTAACCTTGATGGGTTATATTTTGGCCCCATCCTACACCACTGATTTCAGTTTGACTGAATCTCCAGATGCATTATGAATAAAACACACAAGACAGGGTTTTTTGGTGAGATCTCTTTTTTTTTTATTCAGTGAACAACAACAACGTGAGAACAACCACGTGAAAACTCAAGCCCAAAACACGAGGCTTGTAATTAATTCAAGCCCAGAACAGCGGGGCGTATGTACATTGAAAGAATTCAAGCCCAGAACGGGACTTGTACATTGAAATGATGGGCGGCCCAGTCATAGACGAGTACATCTCGGTCCTCGTCCTTGGGGTACTCGTCAAACATGTGGACGATGGTAGATAAGGGTCTTCCCGGCATCGATGGTACAGGTAAAACAAGCAATATTGTCCGCACACCATACTGTCCAGGCTTTGCAACGTTTTAGTATTCCAACACCACGTCTCTGTGCCTTGATCCATGAAGTCTGTTAAATCGGGATGCAGGGGTGGTAGGCCGTACGGGTCAAAATATTCACCCTGCTCTTCTGTCAAGTACACGGCCACCCAGTGTTGACCGGGCCGATCCATCGGGTCTGTATTCAGGACGTAAGCAGCCGGATACACACGGTCTAATGGGAACACATCTCGGGCGAACACTCCTTGAAACACCCTACGTGTTCCTGGGTCAGTCTCCAGCACCGTGGTTATCTGGTCTGTATCCATGTTAGGTGGCGAAGTCACACAGCACGTTACGGCTTTTATCGATTTGAATGATGTTGTCAAACTCAGCGTAGCAGATCACATTGATGGTTTTTGGTAAAGGTGTCCCGAAGTGCAGTTCCAAGCGTAAGTTGCCTTTCTTGACGAGACTCAGTTGATGATCGTTGTCTAAGGTGGGAGTCAGATCGAAACAGAACAATGTGTACCCTCTGCCGAAATCGTCTCGACTGATCATATTTCCCTCGTCTTGGTTGATTTGGCCAGTTGCTGTGAAGAGGTTCAGATAGCTCCGGATGTAATTTTCCGTTCCAAAGTTAGGTTGTAAGGGGCGTGCCGGTACCTGTTGGCCATCCACATGCAGGGCCACGAAATTGATGTTGAACGCTTTTAGGTTGAACGGATTCCTCGAGGGAGTCCCATTATAACTGACGTTCTCCACACAGGCTAGGGTTAAACGCTTGGGCAAATCCCCCAGGAACAGGTTTTCTTGATTGACAATCATATTGCCTTTAGGTACGGAAAAGACCTTGGTCTGTACTCGTCGAATCGGGTACTGGGCTGGTTTTTTCTCCAAGGCTCTGATGTGTCCCAACTGTACACCTGGGCTGGGTTTCACTTTGCGTACAAACAGACTTGCCTCTTGGATGACAATGTTATACTCGAGGTCCTCATTCGGGGCCATCAAGGCAAACGCAGGCGTTGCGCGCACTAGTCGTATTTTGACAGGTACTCCATTCAAAAGGTATCGGTCCTGCATGAATAAGTCCGCATGCAGACGTCCCATCATATCGACCGATCGACTCTCTGCTGTGGCATCCACTCTCTCCGTATAGCCGGCGTTATCAGGACTCGCTTCCATCTTGCCTGGGGTATCTCGGTAGAACAACGGGGCTGTCAAATACGACTTTTTAGCGTCACGCCCGTAGGATAACAGTGTTTCGATGTAGGCTCGGTACGGGTACGTGTTCGTCGAGGCGCTCACCAGTTTATCACTCAGGGCTATATCCACTTGCTGGAATAGCGAATGAAGCCAGAGATTCACTGGACCCACGGGTGCCTCTGCTTTCAGGTCTGACCCATCTTTATTGGTGATTTTAGCTTTCACATATAGGTACGTATGGGCTAAATCCAGGTAGGTCGTATCTGCGTTGGTGATGGTGAATTCAATGGGGCCTGTGGCTGTAATGCTGAAAAGGGGCAGATGTTCCACCCATTGACCCTCTTCGGCACTGGTCTGAGTAGGTGGGACGGTCCATAAATCAAATTCACTGTTGGTAGAAGGACACGACTCGGCATGGATGAAAGCCATCTTTAAGAAAAGATATCCTTGGTCTTCTTCGATGTGCGTCGTCGCTGGGTCGGTCGTCGACTGGTGCGTGGTCTCGGTGGGGCAGCTCTTTTATTTCCTACGGTGCGTTGTGCTTTGGCCACCAAGACGCCTCCCGCTTCTTTGGCCCGCCGTTTCAAGGATTCTTTGGGTGCCGTACCCCCCAAGACATCACCAGCCCCTTGCAGTCCACTGCGCACCGCTTGTTTGCCGATCGCTTTGACCCCACGCGTCACCAAGGGCAGGAACGTTTTGACGATGCTCCCGAGTATGTTCCCCAGTCCATGTCCTCGTTGCATGCGTGTACCCGCAAAAACAGGAAAGTTACCCCCGGCCTGTTTGGTGTAATGATCGACGTAACTGGCTGTATGGCATTGATAAGGCACCTTCATTATGCAAAGTGAACCGCTCGGACTTGACGGAAATGAAGTGTCAGCACCACTTTTCCTCGTTCGAATGACACCGGTCGTCCCGTGTCGTCTCTTATATCGATGACGATGGAGCTAATATCGGTCTGACTGACCGGTAGATACACGATATGCCTGAAACTGTGGGTGACTTGAGCTCCATACGTGCCTTTCACCGGGCAGACGCGCAGTAGAGGTACGTTGCTGTCGCCGACAATGTGTGCATCGACCACGTCCGAGTAGACGTACAGGCCATACATACCACCACGCATGTCCATCGGGATGTGGGCTATCTCGCCGGTGGGGCCAGCGTACCCCTGGTAATTGAAACCCAGCATTTGCTGTAGGGTAGGACTGAGTTCGACACTTACGTTGGGGCTGAGCGTGAGATTGGCCTTGTCGTTGTGTGCGTTGTAATCCAAGTCCACGTGATTTTTGAAGGGGAAAGATTTGATGGGTTTTGAAGTATTCGTGACGTCTCGTAGAGACTTATAATGCATCAGACTTCTCAGTCCACCCATGAACTCCTTGGGGTATCATATTGACCTTCGGGTAGTTTGAGTCGAGTTTCTTGTCCTTCGTAGGTCACCTCGTACCATACTTCATTGGCTCGCACGTTGTACCACGAGTAAGGGTATTGGATATCCACGAGTCCACATTCCCAGAGTCCAGGTAAATGCAACGGTTGTGGTAACTGGGTCACGTACTTGGTCAAGGTTTTGTCAGGAAACACATCAGCCGAGCTGTTACTGGGTAGGGTGAGGTAAAACATGATGACTGAGCTGTCCTGCTGCTGCTGTTGGTTTTAATACTTCTCCCAGCCCTTGGGCGCTAATCGTCGTGATGGTCGCGGTGATTTAGCTCTTGGTGGTTGCAGAGGGTGGCGTGGTAAAAGGGGTGAAAACGTAGGTGCCCGCCGTGGTGGTGATTTGGGTGGTGACTCCGGTTCCCAAGGTTCTGGTGGTGTACTCACATTCTGCATAAAGGCCCAGCGCTCGGGGTTCCCCACCAATTCCTGTGGTACATGCATGTCTTTCAAGCCTTCAGCGAAGACCTCCCATCCTCGAGGATTCGTGTGCGTTCTGCGTTGACGCATCAGGTCATTCACTAAATCCGTCATATGGGTCCCGGGGACCACCTGATTCTGTACCAGGAGTTCGCCTTTATCATTCCAAGTCATGTTAGGATTCTGTTTCATCCGTTGTAATACCAGGCCAGCTTGTTTCTTGAACGAGACAGGTACACTCTTCAGGACTTCGTCTTCGACCCACTGTGGGGCTGTGGAAGGTACTCCACCCGGCTGTTGGAACGGTGCTGAGGTCGGCGGTCTGTCACGTGGTGATGGTGGTGGTGGTGGTGGAGCAGAGAGTGTTTTGTATTGGTCCATGAACGTCATGTACCGCTGAAGCGTCTCATTGTACCGTTGTACTTTCTCACTATCGCTTAACCCCGGTCTCTGTAAGATCTGTTGCATCTCTCCATCGAGGGTGTTTATCGTCTTCACCGTAGAAAGGACAGGGTAGGGCGAATGGAGGTTTTGAAGGAGCCGAGGTTCGACGAGGACCATTTTTTTCGTGTGGTTCATTGTCGGCCGAAGAGTCCACCCAATACTGGACCCAACACGGAAGCGGCCAACGGTGCTAAGATAGCCCCGAGAAATCCGCCTTGCTGTAACACCTTTTTCTTTTGTGTTTGAGACACTCGCTTCTGGACTAAGGTTCTTAGACCTGTCTTATGCTTGGCCAACTTGGTCTTCTGAGCCGGAGTCAGTGGTACGTTGCCTTTTAAGATATTGAGTTCAATCTCGCACAGACAGCACACGAGAGCAGGGTCCGCACCGCGTACAATGGTTCGGACTAACTCGGGTGGGGCCGTCTTCAATACACGGAGCGTGGGAGCGTGCTTCCGTACTCGCGCAGACATCCTGTACAACTAATGCTAGAACCCACAACTCTGCTCTTTTTATCTACTTCAGAGAACACAATCCTGCTGTGGTATTCATTCTTTTTTATTATCCCCATCATCAAAACACACACACACTCCAGCTGGGGGGAGCCACTGTAGGTGTGTTTACATTATTTTTGCATGTACACGTGGTGAGTCTCTCCGGGAAAGATGCCGGTCCGTAGTCGAAGGTGGTCGGGGGTGGTTTGCTTCAGGTCGAAGAGCATATACCCATGCTGAGGGGTTGTGGCATCTTTAAAGGCTTCCAATGCAAACGGTGTGCGGCCGGGATACATCTGTCTCGCCAGGTGCAGCAGTTGAGTGGTATCTCTTGGGTTTTTGAAGACCACCATGTAGTGGGCATTTAAGCTGGTGTTCCGATGTTCTTTGTTTTTACTGAACAGATTCTGCACAATGTAGATGATGCTGAGCCGTCGATGGTGGCTGCCTTTGGTAAAGAGTTGGGTGACCCGCGCATCCGTCTCCGCCATGAGATCATCCAGAATCACCAAGGTGTCGGGTTCCAAATCGGCCAGGTTGGGTAGGCCTTCCACGAACGTGATGTGGGGCATTGCTGCATACGCTTCCTGCCATTCCCCGTAACACCACACGACTCTGGCAATGGGTGGAGTGATCATACTGTCGGCGTGTTGAAGGAGCTTCCTGACGAAGTGCGTTTTGCCGGAGCCCGTCGGTCCTGCGATGACGCAGGTGAAGGGATGCTGCCACCGAGGGTCCATGGTTGGAGGTGTATCCGTTGTCGTGGTAGCCCGCTCTTGTAAATTTGGTACGAGTGAACTGGAGTGGTGGTGGTGGGCACAACGTCGGTTGTTGTTGTCTGTTCACGTTGAGGGATGATGATGGTGGTGATGGGTACAACGTGGGTCGTCGTCGTTGTCGGTTCACTGTGAGGGATGAAATCCGGTGGGGGTTCAGACGTAGTGGATGTACTTGGTGTAAGTGTGGAGCTTACACTCGTTGTGGCTTGTACACGAGGTGTGGTGGTGGTGGTGGTGACTGGGCTGGATACGACTGGTGCTCTCTGTAGACCGGTTTCACTGGTGGCTGGTGTTCTCAGTTGGTTAAGTAACGTGCTGACATAGGCTACGTCGTAAAACATACCTCCGTACAACACACTCAGCAGGGTTAGCACTAGTACACCAAAGCCCACTTGCACCTTGCGCGTTTTGGAAGACGCTGTGTTCAGAGACGGTTGCACCGTGTTCATGGTTGGACGTGGAATGAAGGAGGACGGCAGTGGTGTCTGGCTTTATAGTCGTTTCACCTGGTTGACCGCGACCCAGGAATTGAAGGAACTGGGTCAACCTTGCCATTTGACGTAATGAAACAGTTTGCCACGTCGACGTTCCGTTTTCAAAATCTGCTCCACCGTGTAGTAGTCTTGCTGTGATTTTACAACAGGCTGTAATTCCGTCTCGTAAAACGTCCCCAGCAGCGGTTCCCCTTGAAGATCTTCCAGTTCATAGACTCGCCGCTGTCGGGGTAGGCGCCGTTTAATCAGGAACTGCTCATCGCTCCAGTTGGGTAAGTAACTTTTCTCGAACTTGCCCTTGACTTTACTGATCCGTACAGGGTCCCCGACCTTGAACATCGCCTTCGTCGTTCGCTGCGATGGCCTGGGGTACAAGACACGTCGGACTTGGGCTTCATTGCGTTGGGTCACGGTAATGGGGGCTCTCTGTATACTTCGATGATAGGCTCGATTGTAACCCCTCACCAGTTTCGGAAGAACATCGATGTACCGCCTTGTATTCTTGTAGGTGAAATATTTATACATGCGGCCTTTAAATGTCCTGTTGAATCTTTCCACCACGGATGCCTTGGTCTCGTTGTACGTATGGAAGAAAAACACCTTCTGTTTCTTGAGAAACTGTTGGAACGGTCTATTGAGGAATTCCGTGCCTTCGTCGGTTTGCAAATACAAAGGTTTGCGCCCGGTGTTGAAGATGTCTTTGAACGCCGCTATGAGATTTGCCCCCGTTTTCGTCCGGATGGGTACCACCCACGCATACTTGGATAGGATATCGATGCACGTCAAGATATACCGATTCCCATCGTTGTGTTTGGCAAAGGCGCTCATATCGACCAATCCGCTTGCCACTGGGCATCTATTCCTCCCACGATGACCCGGTTCCGTAGAAAATGGCGACGGACAGATCGATGTAAGGTATAGGTGTCTTGTTTTCTTAACCAATCTCGGACTTGAGCACGTTGTATCCCCTGGGGTTTGGCCGCTCGATAGAGAGCCGACAAGGCACTATAGGCCGCCGGACTGTCGGGACTGTAGTATAAGTTATCCAACACCTTCTCCCATCGCTTCATGGTGACACAATGATGATGGACCCGGAGAGTATGGTTTATTTATAACAAGTTTCTACCACCGTTGTGTTGGTTGACTCAGTTCAGCCGGATAGTCTATAGCCTCGTCGTCGTCGGGTTCATGACTAGACAGTTGTTCATGGGGTTCAGCCAGCGCGTCCTCCATAGCACGAGCCCACGCCAACTCGTCTGATGATCGCTGGTCCGGTGTAAACAGCTGGTCCACAATAGGCACTACTTTCTCCAAGGCTGACCACAGATGGGGGTCTAGGGTGAAGCTTCGCGTAGGATCTTGGTAGCGGCCCACACGGGCGACGAGGGAGGTACGGTATACGTAGATGGCATTGTCTATGTGGATGAGGTGTCCATCGAGCTCGCCGCTCAACATCCGTTTAAATTTGGTCCAGCCGTCACGAGGTAGCGTCACCGTAGTGGATGTGGACTCCGGATCCCACCCACAGACATCCCGGTCTTCCACCAGGGTGACTTTATCTTCATAGACGTGTAACCCCACCTGGGGTGTAAGGGGCAGGATGGCTCGTAGGACGGATGACATGCTTGCTCCAATGTCGAACGGTGAATGACACACACTCTGTCTGACCCTGGTATTTATAGCGTCAATACCACAGCGCCAGGGTCAATAGGGCACAGACTAGTATGAGGCCAACCAGCCGGTGCTGGTTCCGGCGTGAGCGCTCGTGGTCCATAGCCCGAGCATCAAGGATGGCTGTCATAGTCCAGTAGTGGTGAGTGATGGCACGCCTCTCCATAGAGTGCACTCTGTGGAGGACCGCTTCTGTGAACTCGTTCAGGATCTGGCGTCGTCCCTCGTTGTCGTCGCCATCTGCAAACATGGACCGGACCACTGCTCGGTAACCCGTGAATGAATTCACCACGGTGGCATACTGTAAAATGCGAGTCGCATGGGGCTGGATCTCCGCCATGGCTCTGCAACCGTAGAAATGAAGGTATGGGATGCCGAGGGACGTGTTTTATAGACCAGATGTAGCTCTACGGGTGTAGTCCGTGATACGCAGTATTCTGATGGGTTATGTGGCTCCTATAGAGATAGTACTTCATCGACCATGGGAATTACTTTTTCCAAGGCTGTCCATAGATCAGGGTGCAGAGTAAAACCACCTTGCTTGAGACAGAGAAGTCGAGCAAAATAGGGACCGCGGAAAATGTAGACGTCGTCACACAGGTGAATGCTATCACCGTCGAGGTCACCCAATAACACCCGTTTCAAGGTAGTCCAGCCTTCCGGAGATAAAGAGACACGCGCTGGTTCAGACGTACACCAACACCTACTGTCGTCATCGATGAGCTCCACACGTTTGGGATACAACAATAGGGTGCAGTCCGGTGTAAGAGTGCAGGTCTCCCTCACACGCTCGTCTTCAGGCAAGACTTCAACGGCAGGTACTGCTGGGTCCCAGGGAAAATCTTCTCCACGTCTCATGCTTTTCGTCTCATACAAGCGGATAGCCAAGCAGGCTGGCTGGCTAGAGGCGAAGCAGACTAGAGGTGAAGCAGGCAGGCAGGCAAGTAGGCTGGCAGGCAGGTCAGGTAAGTCAGATTGAATACACCCCTACCCTAAAAATCAACTCCTTTTATACGTTTTTCTATAATCCGCCATCTTGTCCCACCACCCACAGCCGCCATCTTGTTCCACCACCCACAGCCGCCATCTTGTCCCACCACCCACACCCGCCATCTTGTCCCACCACCCACAGCCGCCATCTTGTCCCACCACCCACAGCCGCCATCTTGTCCCACCACCCACACCCGCCATCTTGTCCCACCACCCACAGCCGCCATCTTGTCCCACCACCCACAGCCGCCATCTTGTCCCACCACCCACAGCCGCCATCTTGTCCCACCACCCACAGCCGCCATTTTACAAGTAATTAATTAAAATTAATTAATTAATTCATTTATTTATTTGAAATACTAGTACCCATCCTCCGTATGGCAGAACTGTACAACCCAGAACAAGTCTAGACATGCCTTGATCACGTGATCGTCATTGGGAAACCCCCACTGGGGAATCCCCCGCCGCACTTCCGCCGCAAATTTTACCCGGGGGGAACAAAAAAGTAGGTCAATACGACTCGTAATCACCTTTATATACTACTCACGTATACCTACTTCACACCCACGGTCACTTACGCCATCATTTCCAGCTGCGCTTTCTCTACTGTGATATGTAGGCCTACTCGCTGGCTCAGGGGTCAACATATATATTGCCAAAGCCCACATGCTAATATACCCCACGCTATTAGTGTATACGGGTGTAGGCAGGCGCCTACTCCGTAGTACACATCCGAAAATGCGGTATCTCTAATACTTGTTATGTCACAGACCGGACTTCTCTGGATAGATTCCAGGTTCTACGTGCATATCAAAGTCGCTCCTATGGGCTATTGTGTAAGAGTGTAGGCAAGGATGTCTCAAGTGCGCATCCGAGAATATCCGCGCTTTCTCTGCTATTGATGACGTCACAGATAGCTTCAACACGACACCCTGCGCGCCCCATGTTGACCCAGGTGTTCCCTAGATCACCAAAAACACTCGGAAGTTAGAAGTCGAAATACTTCAAAATTTCCAGCGCCTTGACCCTATAGAGTATCAATGGTGTGGTTTGCAAATAATTTTCGTATATATCGATCGGCGCAATATTCACTGGGTAATTAGGCTTCATTCCTTCCTCAAATTATACCCGAAGGAAGCAAGCAATCTCTAAATAAAATTTGAGTGAAAAGTTCATAAAAGTAAGAGTGGAAATTCATCTCGCTCAAGTTCAGTGTGAAATTCACTCAAATATCACTCAAGTTTGAGTTAACAAGTCACTCAAGTTGAATTCATTCAAACCTGAGTGGAAGTCACCCCACTTGAGTGACATTTTTCACTCAAGTGCTTGAGTTGGATGAATTTCCACTGTTGAGTGACATTTCACTAAGACATTTAGCTCACCTTCTGTCGTCACTTGATGGAACAGGTTTCCAGTGGTCATAGTTCGTCTCCACAAGATACCACCTGCAGAATTAATAATAAGTGCAACACGTTGGAACTTCAATTGCCCAAATAACAAATACTTAAAACGTGAAATAATTTTGAATAACATTTACTCAAATTCAGGTTTGGTTGTATTTCACTAGAATTTCAGTCAAATTCACCCAAATCAGTGCGTATCC
>JAVTVY010048766.1:0-24645 GCA_036873755.1 Hanleya hanleyi
GACGGGAACGGGTTATTACATGAATTCTGGTGAACTTTGTTGATTTTGGAAGATATTGGTTTAATCTTGGCCGTTACATGGCCCCATCTATATCAATAGTTGAGGTTCGTTCGAATTAATTTAACGGACAATCCTGGTTTGCTTGACCTATTCATGCGTGTTAAAAGAACTTCAAGGGAATGGAAGATGAAGAAAGGCGAAGGCATATTTCTACAGCATTGCCAAAAGCTAACAGCGATAGGGTAACCCCCCAGATGTTATTTTACGCTACATGTACTTCCAACTTGATCTGCATGTATATATCATTTGGTTTAATGCTATATATAGCATTGAAATGAACCCTCTACGCGGGAGAAAAAGTAATGATGTTACACATTTTCGTATTAAAATGGCATTGATTGGTCAACTGATTGGTCAAACTGACATAGAATTAAACAGCTTCACGTATGGAAATTTAATCAAAAATCATCAATTTCTGTTGGTCCCCTTACCAACGCAAGAATTTTCTGAGAGATGTTCACTTGGATATCAGTGAAATAGATTTGGTCATTTACCGGTTATTTACTTCATTTGAGTATTTCATATGTATTGCTTCAGAAATGGATTGTCAGGGCCATCAGCCGAATCCAAGTAAGGAACTGTAATGTATATTAATTAACCCGCAATATTTCAATAATAATTTTATATATATTTTACGCTAAACGCGGTGCTATATGTAGGCAGATATCATATTGGTATAGAATTTTAAATCTAATCAAATCATGGAATATTTATGATCTATTTTACGGTAATATATATTTAGCACCCGGCGAGATAGGATCCCGTTGTAATAAAATTGTTAAACAGACAACATTCCTGGTCCAGGCTTCTAGTTAATGGATTTCGTGGAACTATCTTCTTCGTACACCACATATGCATTGCTAATGGCACTATGCGTAGTGTTGAATTGGTGGAAAGAGATGGGACCACCGGTTCTGCGACCATACTGTAACAGCGTTGTGTACACATTGGAGAACGTTCGAACGGTTGTACTGGTAATGTAGTTTGTGTTATAAAGGAGAGACGGTATACATTGTCAAATATCTGATCAGGCTTGGTACGAGCTTTGTTGTTAATTAAACCGTTCCTATTATTTAACGTTAACCGAAATTACCTTTTATCAAGAGTTTATTTGCATGGAAGAATTATCTTCCTCATAACACCCTTGATGTCGACACTGACCATGGTTGATATGGGGCACGGCAACACTAATGGGATAGGGCATGGTACAGCAAAACGGCTGATATACTATATGGTACAGAAATACGTCTGATATAATATATGGTACAGAAATACGTCTGAGATACGGCATGGTACAGCACTACGGCTGAGTTACGGCATGATATAGCAATACGACCGCGATAGGACATGCTATTGCAATACGACAGGGATAGGGCATGGTACAGCAATACGGCTGAGATAAGGCATGGTACAGCAATACGGTTTAGATAGGGAGTAGTAGAGCAATACGGCTGAGATAGGGTACGGTACCGCACTGCGGATGAGATAGAGCATGGCACAGCAATACGGCTGAGATAGGGCACCGACAGCAATACGGCTGAGATAGGGCACCGTACAGAAATACGGCTGAGATAGGCCATGATACAGCAATATGGCTGACATATGACATGGTACAGCAATACCATGGTACATTCAATACTTCAGCGTCAGACTTAAGCATTCGTAACCTCGCTGTGCTTCGGCTTCGTTTCCCTGGAAACGGTCGTATTACTCGGACACCATGGGCAATACAGGACTAGCTCGATCGTCTCTACATATGTGGCCGCCATTGGCAAGTCCGAACGCTCGATAGAGAAATCTATATGAAGACCTTTTCCCGCAGTCATTTATTTTCTAAACAACGAGCCAAATGTACACGCATTATGCCTTCCTGTTCGATGACTTACTGTGCAATGGGGAAACTTGATCCTGCTACGAGGGAAATTAGATAGCTTTGATATGGTTTTGGATTTGATCCACGGGGACACTATTGTTATTATATCGATTTTTATTGCAGTGAGTGACTTGTCATATAAGGCCAATCTTATATTACTGAACTGTCGATGCACAACTTGGTGGGAGTATTATTTTACTAAAAGAAATTACATATTCGAAACAAAACCTCGAAGTCTAATACTGATTTAAGATGCATGTGCTAAAATAGATATGTCTGATTCCCGACCAATTAGTGCATGTTGTTAACACTAGGGATTCTTATCTTACCTGTTACTGTTTCAATCTCTATCCATCGCGTTCATCTCGGAAACAGGGACAGATACACAGAAAACGAGGAATACCAGCCACAGAAAAGGGAACAGGAACAACATATAATACCTTTCCAGAAGCAGTGACATCTGTCTCTTAGAGTGGCTGGGATACAAATCATCACAAGGATCACATTTGATTATTGTGATGTTTTAGAATTGTGTCATTAGTCTGTATATTATCTGTGGGGTCATATGACTTCTTGTCAGAACGTCGGCATCGTTTCCCACCACCATTTTAATGTTGCGTTTAATTGATGCCTGTAAACGGTGATTCTGCTGGTGGACGTTTCGTCCACGAGGTTTGCCCGCTGTACAAATCATTGTGATTGTAGTTGTGTGACTTGTAAACATGGTGGGGAATCAAGTGCTTGGTCGGCGTCGGACCTCACAGGTATTTGTTCTGGATAAGAACTTGCATTCTTTAAATACTTCCAAGTTTGGGCCGTTTTGTACTATCTGGCGGTCACATAGTTCATATGACTTGATGGGGCTATTACATAATGGTTCAGAAATATTTGAATGTTATACCGCTCAAGCCGGTGCTAGGGACCGCGTGGTAAGGTCAATGAAATATGTTCACATGATCAGCTACAATAAAAGCGTGGTAGGGATGTAAATCATCACATGGATCACTTTTGGTTCTTGTGATGTTTTAGAATTTGCAGTCAGTGTATTTGTCTATGGGGTCATATGACTGCTTGGCAGTACGCCGGCATCATTTTCCACCAACCTTATAATGGTGTGCTCAGTTTCATTGGACGAACAAGTGTATATGAAAAAAATGGGTGTTGGTGGGTTTAGTAAAAGGTCTTTTTCGCTCATTGGTACAAAAACGTATGCAATGGGTGAAGAATGGCTAAATGATGTCGAACTTGGCGATCAAATAAATCTATTAAAGCAGAATTCTAACGAAACTGTATCCCATTTATAAACCACCATCCTTGAGAACGTTGTCACATTGCTATACCAAAGCATTGTTTCCGGATTCTCGGGTTTAATGGAATAGTTAGGTTAAGAGTGACAGATTACTTTCCTGTCCGGGCTGAAAAGTTAATGATCGGATCGTCAGTGAGGAAACTGGGATCCATTAGTCTTACTCAAATATACCAAGAGACAACCTGACGATGTGATACCCAGCGACATTTCGAAAGGTTAATCCAAGTGACAGTTTTCCAGTGGCTGAGCCACAGTTTACCGGCCCATGGCAAAGCGTCAAGAAGTCGCGGTCCTGTAAATATCAATGTGTTTGACATAATCATGATTTATTTGACGCGGATGTTAATTATTTAACACAAATGTTGATCATTTGACGCAAACATCTGGATACAGTTTGATTAATTTTGAAATCGGCTTTAAACTGGTTTTGAAAAGGGATTTCACATTAGAGTACATCAATTCTTTTAACTCGAAACACTTGAAACAAAAAGGGACACTGCCTCCCTCCTCATGGATGGTATAATTTTTAGGCCAAAAAGCTTGAATTGTTTATTAAATTGAATATCAAGACAACTGTGAGAACTAGTCATAAATGATATAGAATGTTTTCGCTAAAATGCATAGATTTCTATAAGTTAACCAGGCCCATATCACAAGTAGCAGGTCCCTGCAGGTCAGTGTGCTATGATCTTCCCTTGAAAATGTCACCTTGAAGTATTTTGGACCACTTTAATGAGTCGAATAATGATTCCAACACTAAAATAAGATAACACCAGAAAATAATCAAAATGACCTGTTAATGTAATTATGATTTTTAATTAGAATTATTAATCAGATAACAATTTAAAGTTTTCTGTTTTAGCCACGAAACATTGAAGATGCACAGTTTGTTATTTAAAATCTTTTACTAGACTTTCAGGCTTGCGTAGTTGACTTGCCCAATGTTGGATGAAGGTTCCCTGTAATATTATTTCACGACACCACCTCTTTCATGATGGCTTCCACAGACCGCGTAATAAATCAAAAATTGGCCCTGTTGGGGGATTATTGTTTTGATGGAAAATTTAAGCCATACGACGTCGGACATTACAGGTTAGTTTTTCTGGGTATTCTTGCATTTACCAGGTTTACCCCATGTTGAGACGTTTACTCAATCGGACGTCACGATGCCCATCCATTAACATGAGATGAGTTGTTTGAGCTGATCTGTCATCACAGCTCCTGAGCTAGCGTATCTAATGCCGCTTAAGCCGGTGCTAGGGGCCGTATGGATACTTCATAGTCTCCACATGAACAGCTGCAGTAAGAGCGCGGCTGAGATACTAAGGCTATTTTCGAGAATCCATCGTATTCTCGCGTATGAATGTTAGGTGCTGAGGGATGCTTTCCTGTAGAGTCATATGGTTGCTTTTTAGTCGCCAGACGTCAATTTTTCCCACCTCTTGCATATCGCTCCAATTTATTACCTGTATATGGTAGGATTTTGCTGGTGAACTGTTAGTCCCCGAGGCCCGTCCTCTATACATATCTCTCGTCAAATATATGTAGGTTTATTGTTTTGGTGGAAAATTTATACCGTACGACATCGGACATTACAGGTTAGTTTTTCTGGGCATTCTTGCATTTACCAGGTTTACCCCATGTTGAGGCGTTTACTCCATCGGACGTCCACGATACTCATCCATTAACATCAGATCAGTTGTCTGTGCTGATCTGTTATCACAGCTCCCGAGCTGACGTATCTAATTTCGCTTGAGCCGATGCTAGGGGCCGTGTGGATACTTCATATTCTCAACATGAACATCTGTAATAAAAGCGCGGCTGAGATACTAAGGCGACGTCCGAGAATCCACCGTATTCTCGGGTATGAATGTTAGGTGCCGAGGGATGCTTTCCTGTAGAGTCATATGGATGACTTTTTAGTCGCCAGACGTCAATTTTTTTCACCTCTTGCATATCGCTCCAATTTAACCCAAAATCGCATTTGACACCAGCCGCAAAATGAGAAGCCCTTAACCAATTTTTGTATGCGTTTGCATTTACTGCTGGCGAATTACTGAGGACCAACGTTCCACATACAAGGATCGCCTTCACAGAACTAATATGGCGGTCTAAATGACATCAATATAATCATTATAATTGTAATATAATTGTGATTTAATTATGTGGATAAGCTGTGGTAGTTCCGTGGCTGCAGAAATGAACACCGTCAGATGATGACCGTTAAAGGATATCCGCATCTCTAGGCCTTGTATCTTGCACTGCTATATTTACAATTGCTTCATATTTCTCTGTCATGCTGCCTCAAATCCACATTCAGTGTAACAGGAGCAACCTGGACCGTATTTGCCCAAGGGTTGTCGAATCTGAAGGGCTTGTTCATGGAGCATAGATACATCATTCTGTTTTTCTGATACCAAATTTGATTTAGATTACCATTATTCTGTTGTTAGACAACCATATGGATCATCGCACGGTTTAGTGGATACGACACACTGACATAACAGCTGTGAAGTGTGCACTTGCAAGCGCTTCCGAAATTCAATTTACACCATACCAATTACTGAGCACCAATTACAACAGGGCTTGTCTCTTCACGGCACAGGGTCATCAATCGTTGAATCAATTATTTATTCGGTACAAAAGTAAGGGGCAAGTGATTTATTTTTTACTTCTTCGCCGCGATGTCTTCTGTTTCTTTTATACTCTACTGATGGTGATGCGCTGCTAAAACCAAGAATACTTTACATATGACGCCCATGTACAACAACAACATAAATAGGTCTCCTTGCCATGTTTGAAATTTGAAACAATTTTATCACACATAGATGACAACATTCAGTATTCGTTCTATCATATGTTTGTATGTCTCCCAACCTTCGAATATAGCGAAATGACCACAAGTTTTCATTGAAAAAGCAGTTTGCAATGTTCTCGCGTTTGTTTAGAAGGATGGCTATGTTAATAAAAAAATATTTTACAGGCAAAATCCTAGTTAGAAAGAAACATTAATTATTTAGCCCGGGGTCGAATTCTGGCGAGGGTTCTTTCGATTGGTATGCGAGTTAAACTCTATTCAGTTCAATCCCTTTTTATGAGCAGCAATTTCTCGGAACCGTACAGTGAAAACTGCAAACGTATATTGGGAATTCGGTCTAGGCTAGTTGAAGGACTACTTGACTGACTGGGCGCCATCTTGGATTTTACGGAAAAGCTGAAAACTCCTACAAAGTATTAAACCTCAATAAGAAGGCATGAGACAGCATAATCGAGTATTTGTTTTGTAATGGACTACAATTAATTGATAGTTCATACTCTCCATAACATGTTGTACATATTCATTTCAAATATTAGATTGTTGTTCGAAATCGCTTGGATGAAATCTTCCTTGAAATATCTCTCGTATTTACCTAGAGAATTTAATTATTCATAGTCTGCACTTTGAACCTGTTTGAATTTTGTACGCTGAAAAAGTTTCCCATATTTGAACCTGGTGTGACTATAAAGCACTATTTCATTTGCAACAAACGAGTCATAAGGATTAGAATAATTTCCGAATAACGTAGAATAGAATAACGTTCAATGGGACAAATAGCTGAATAATTAATAAAGCCCACAAGCCAAATGTCTGGAGTGTTTTTCATTGACTTTCTATGCTCCCTTTACGAATGCAACACATATTTAAAACCATTCCGCAGCCATTTGTGATTAAAGTATTCCACTTCTCTACGGTACAAAAATTATCCACATTAGAATAAATATCCATATCTGCACATTCTTTACACATACACTTTGTGAATACAACTAATTATAAATTTCAAGCAACAATAAAATTGATTCCAGGCGTGGCTCATCACATCATCAGTGGTGAGTTCGTGGGTGGCCAAGTTTCCGCGCCAGTTTGCGTGCTCTCAGATTGAACGTGTGACGGCTAAAAAACATATCTTGTCTGCTCCAGATATAAATAATGGCTGTTCAAAGCGTAGTTTTTAGCCCTCCGGACTATCTTTTCCAAAACGTATCTTGTTTGCTCCAGCCATAATTAATGTCATTTCAAAACGTAGTTCTTAACCCTCGAGACAATCTTTTTCAGACATCAACTCGATATATCATAAGTAGATACATATATGGAGGGCCAAATGTTCAATAATTGAGAGAAAAAAAACAACACTTATAGTAGAAAAAGCTGCGTCATCAAATCAAATCGAAAATTCTATGAAAACAGCATTCACGCAGAGCAATCGTGATTTTTGGATTGTTGGGTTATTAACTTGCTTTTGTTGGAATTTTGTTTGATCGTCGCTATATAGTTGAAATATTGCTGAACACGACGTTGTCTGAATTCGATGTTCAACTCGATTCTCACATCGATAACCCAAGAAAACGTTTGTACTTGAGCGAATGCAAATTTCCACGCCGACAAACTGAGAATTGAATCTGTTAAATTTCTTTATCAAGGTTATGAACCTTTGTTACCTTTTTCTCAAACTTGGTGATAGATATCACACATTGATTGCTAAATATGATACAAAACACGTATCATATCTCGTGTACTTCCATTCAACCCCGGGTTATCAGCTGTATGGACATCGCGAAATACAAGATCTGCATGCTGTTCATATGAACAGGCACAATCACATCGTTGCTGGGACACATAATACCATAGAAAAAAACTACAAGAAATGCATTATATTTAAAGAATGATATTGACTTGACTTGCCAGCAGCAGTGCCACTTGTTGAACGATTCTCTCTGTTCTGTGTATATATATATACATATTTTTATTTGTATGTCTGCTTGTGTTTTGTTAATATTAGTGTCGTGTTAATAAGAGATTTCCATTATAATAATGGTATTCATTGAATACCTATTTTTTGTGGCACCTCCATGTATAGGATGATTTATTTGTGTCAACCATGAACAAGTGAAATGTGAACAAGCGACTTGCTGTGCCATGATAAATATACAGATAATATTCTCGTAGACAGTTCTATCCTATCCAGGCATATATCGATGAGTGGGGATATGCCCTTCCTGGCCCTCATCCTCTTCTGTCCTCTAAGGTCTGCATCGGAAACCACCATGAAAATCTTTCAATCGCGACTTGTAACTTGCACAAGTTAAGTTAAGTTTTACAGTATCTAAATGTAGTTACATGCAAATTTGCACTTTCTAATTTGTATTTCCGTGTTTTAATTAACCCTTCCTGACATCAAAGCAATACTGGCAATAAGTCGTTCAAACCTTCCGAAAAAAGATTCCCTGTTCCGAATTGGCGTTCGATGCCAGTTGCCATTCATTTCTGTTCATTTATGCCACCCCACTGGTCCCACAGCTTTCCAGACAAAATCCTGACGATAGATCGAGAACATTCCTTCAAATCTATAAGCAAGATCCGACATTCCATATTCAGCCATCGTCTACAAAAGAATTGCTACGTCAATAATGAAAAGACCCTGTTTGAACACGAAAATTTAAAATCCTGCAAGAGCGGTCAACAGTTTTCATACGCCCGGCGTGAGACAAGATTGAAGTGTGCGATAGCGAGTCCTGCCCGTCCGTCTGCTCGTCAATTAACTTTTGATGTATGTCTGATATCTCCAGTACCAGGTCACACATTGGTACCAAACTAGGACTATTTCTTACTTTTGGGGCTAGGAGGAGCCTGAGTCATTTTGAGGTCGAAATCCAGAAGTCAAGGTCACTGTGGTTGGAGTAAATTACTGATAATTTGTGTTTGCTGTAGGTGTATTCCAGAGATAGAGGTTAATTGTGATTGTGAAAAAGAATCCTATTTAGTTTTTCCCATCTGCCAATTTACCCAAAGAGTATTGTCTGCGTGGTCCGCCCGTTTGTTAACACAATATCTCCTGAAGGATTATTGTCAGGCTTTCCAAATTCAGATAGCGTATGAAACTGGCGATGAGTGCGAAGCATCTTGAACTGTGTACAGTAAACAAACAAATCCATGATGTCCATGGAAAACGACCAGGTACGAACATTTTACACTTCGCTCTCATCACCGGGAAAAGGAGCCCGTAATTTATACGGCATGTTTGTCGTGAGTAGTATACAAAGGCTAAGTTGGCGAAATAGCGCCTCACTGCGCATGCGCAGAACCTTGTGTGACGTCATAAGTGTGCGCAGAAAAAAAAATGGGGCGGTATTGGGGCGGTGTACGCATGCGTGATGTGTGGGAGGTGGGTACAAGATGGCCGCCAGTGAGTGGAAGATGTGGGAGGTGGGTACAAGATGGCCGCCAGTGTGAGTGAGATGTGGGAGGTGGGTACAAGATGGCCGCCATGTGGGAGGTGGGTACAAGATGGCCGCCAGTGGAAGATGTGGGAGGTGGGTACAAGATGGCCGCCAGTGGATGATGTGGGAGGTGGGTACAAGATGGCCGCCAGTGGAAGATGTGGGAGGTGGGTACAAGATGGCCGCCAGTGTGAGTGAGATGTGGGAGGTGGGTACAAGATGGCCGCCATGTGGGAGGTGGGTACAAGATGGCCGCCAGTGGAAGATGTGGGAGGTGGGTACAAGATGGCCGCCATGTGGGAGGTGGGTACAAGATGGCCGCCATGTGGGAGGTGGGTACAAGATGGCCGCCAGTGGAAGATGTGGGAGGTGGGTACAAGATGGCCGCCATGTGGGAGGTGGGTACAAGATGGCTGCCAGTGGAAGATGTGGGAGGTGGGTACAAGATGGCCGCCAGTGTCATGATGTGGGAGGTGGGTACAAGATGGCCGCCAGTGGAAGATGTGGGAGGTGGGTACAAGATGGCCGCCAGTGTGAGTGAGATGTGGGAGGTGGGTACAAGATGGCCGCCAGTGAGTGGAAGATGTGGGAGGTGGGTACAAGATGGCCGCCAGTGTGAGTGAGATGTGGGAGGTGGGTACAAGATGGCCGCGAGTGTGATTTGGTGGGAGGTGGGTACAAGATGGCCGCCAGTGTCAGTGTGGGAGGTGGGTACAAGATGTAGTAAAATGTATAAAAGGAGTCGATTTTTAGGGAAAGGGGTGTATTCAATCTGACTTACCTGACCTGACTTGATCAGCCAGCCAGCCAGCCAGCCCTCCTACCTGCCTGCCTTCCTGTCTGCCTGCCTGCATTCTGCCTGTGTGGAATGCATGTCCTGACTTGGTTCTGGGTTTTTCCCATCACGGTTGTGCGCAGGTGTATGACGTCACTTCCGGTCTGCGTGAATCGGGCGTGACCTGGGACTATGGGATGCATGTACTGACTTGGTTCTGGGGTTTTTCCCTCACGGGGAGGTCACGTGATCAGTTCAAGGTCATAAGGCTATTTTTATACCCCTTCACTGCCGCGCATGCGCAGAAGGGTGATAGTTCAATCCCATACCCAGTGCATCAGATGCCCCTTCACCTAAGCTTCAATTTGATACCTCACTCGTCTCCATTGGCCCATTAGGGGCTTCCCTAGATTGGCTGTTCCATCAACCTTCCCTCCTCCCGACCCCGCCCCCTTTTTCCCTGCCTTGTTTTCAATATTTAATTGTTAAAAAACATAGAAAATGAAAAAGTTTTTTTTGGGTTCCATTTTAATCTTTTTTTCCTTGTTTTTAAAATAAAAAAAAAATTTTGGCCATGCCATCAACCTTCCCTCCCCCTTGTCCCCCCCTTCTAATTCCCCTTTTTCCGTTTTTTCAATATTTAATTGTTAAAAAATTGAAAAAATTGAATTTTTTTTTCTTTGGGGATAACAATGATGGGGTCTGATGTTAATTTTTGTGCTTTTAGAAGTTTCCTCTTCCGGGGAAGATGGTTGGCCCTGAAAAGGGCCGTTAGTGTTACACCACCACACTTTTATGCACGGTAGATTTTCTTTATCCCTCCTACATGTTTCCGGCAAATTGGACATTTTATTTTGAGATGGTTCTCGCCGGCCTCAGTGCAATGGCACATGTCTCCTACACACGTCAGTGTCACCCAACAACCCGCACATAGGCATAAATGACCGCATGGTAAAACAGCAAACTCGCTTTCGTCATCTGTACATATGCTACAGCGTGATATTTTCTGCTCTTTATCCAGTTGTTCGTATTGTCTGTGAATCTCCTCGTCCATTTTAATCAGGTCTTCTTTCAGTCCATTAATCAAGTTGTTCAGGCGAGTTATCTCGGCTTCACACCCACAGCATTGTTGTGGTGGAGTTTCGGCGGTAGTTGAAATCATTGGAATTTCACCAGGCGTTGTCGTTGGCCCACGTCTACTATTTAACCATGGCAGTTCATTTTGTAGTTCCTCATCAGTTGTGTCATTATCGGATTCTTGTATGGTCTCCATCGTGCTTATTTCTGCGTTATGTGCATCCCTTAGTCTTTCCAATTGTGCATTTTCTTCGACAGTTCGCCGGAGTTGTTCTAATTCTTCTGTACTGCGTGTTAAGATGGTTGTTTCGTTTTCCAATTCCCTTTGAAAACTGGTGGTTACCATCATTCCATCATTTTCCTGAACGCTAACCAGCTCTCTGTGTTCTGTAGCGGCATTTCTCGGGTCCCTAGCGGGGTGATGTGTAAACAGCGCACGTCTTGTTGAATTCAGGATTGTATGGGTGAATAAATGTCACAATATACACGTATTTATACTTTTAGTGGGCTGTGGGAGGTGGGTACAAGATGGCCGCCAGTGTCAGTCAGTGCAAGATGTGGGAGGTGGGTACAAGATGGCCGCCAAGTGGCATGATGTGGGAGGTGGGTACAAAATGGCCGCCAAGTGTCAATGAGTACAAGATATGCATGGCCGCCAAGGGTGAATGAGTGCAAGCTATGCTCACTGTATATGAGTGTGCTTTTGTTATCATTGTTCAAGCATAAAAATTTCCTATTTTTTTCCATAAATCCGTTACAATTTTCTCGGAATTATGATAAGACTAATCCATAGTGTACACGTATTTTTTTTAGCCAGGAAAATTAAATTATTTTCCAATGTACCTGGGTTTTAGACTACCGTACACTAACTTTATGATTTTTAAAATGCCTAAAATTAATAAAATAATCATATATTCTAGCGTTAGGTTGTTAAATTTTTAAATATAACACTAATGAATTGCCTCAGTTTAACTTGTAATAAAATTTACAAGTGCCCTGACATTTATTGTAAAATGAAAAGCTGTAGAAAACTCAGAGTCAATTTAAATATTTATTTGTATTGAGAAAATTATAAGAATTTCGAAGAGAAAAGAGCCGAGATAATGTCTGTCTGTCCTGGAAATCAGCTGATCAGCAATAAATCGACATCTCCGTAACCTTCAACGAGATTTTGACATTAGGTTTTACCCGCTTTTATCACAAATCATTATAAAGAAATTGTCACACCCGGTGAACCCCTGAAACCCACATCCTACCTGAGAGTTTGGTAAGATATTCCATTCATTCGTTCCCGTGGAGTAGAATTTCATCCACCAGCTTTCACTGTTGTGGTACGGGAGCGGTAGTTTTGCACTGATGAAAACGAATGTCGTCCTCTCTCACGAAACCAAACACAAAAATTGACAAATTATACGGACTGCCACGATAAGCGAATGTATGTGTGACGTTCGAGCGGTCAGAAAACGTCTATCTTTGCGGTGTACACGAGACTTGAGGCGGCCTGGTCTCAGGCCCCTGTGACAAATTGTCAGGCTGATGTGAACGCAGTCTCGTATGACTGGAATTGGCCAACGAGGAAGGTCCGATTCAACCTGTCACCTTGGCTGGATCGAGGAGGTAGGATGGGAGGGACCTGTAGAAACAACCAAGGCAATAATAAAGTAATAATATTGTATTCTGCAATGTACACAGCTCTGTACGCGCACAATACCTGTAATAAAGATCCCTACTCTAGAGGTAGTTATCGTTAAGTGTTATCTTTATCTTATAGAGAAAGACTAATAATATACAGTATATACAAGAGACCCTATCTATGACGCGTCACGGCCCAGTCTCGTCCAGACTGGCTCTCGTCTGGTATGGTACGGCGTCTCGGGTTCCTCTCCGGTCATAGGTGTAGCCCCGGACTGTATGGAACGTCTACCGTGTCTCAGGTTACACGGCCCAGTTCATCTAAGCGTTGTTAATCGTCCTTGGAATCCTCTCCGTATCACTGCCTCTCCTAGCAGTAGCCCTTCGGCGGCGTCGGTCTGTACAGCACACCACAGCGTCTTCGGCGGCAGCCCCTTTCGGCTCGGCAGACCTCACGTCTTCGGCGACCCGAATTCGGCGGCCCGAATTCGGCGCCCCGTCTTCGGCTCGGCAGACTTCACGTCTTCGGCTCGGCCCGAATTCGGCGACCCGTCTTCGGCTCGGCACACTTCTCGTCTTCGGCTCGGCCCGATTTCGGCGACCCGTCTTCGGCTCGGCACACTTCTCGTCTTCGGCTCGGCCCGAATTCGGCGACCCGTCTTCGGCCCTCACGGCGTTGACCCAAGGACGAGTTAATAGGCTCAGATTGTCTGCATATATATGTGGTAATAATGCCCTGGTCTCGGGGGTTTATTATTACCTTACAGTGTAATGTCAATTAATATCAATGATTTGTAATAGAATTCAGAGTCTTGCGGCAAAGCATAATTCGAGC
The DNA here is from genome assembly GCA_036873755.1 of Hanleya hanleyi. Classification (NCBI taxonomy): domain Eukaryota; kingdom Metazoa; phylum Mollusca; class Polyplacophora; order Lepidopleurida; family Hanleyidae; genus Hanleya; species Hanleya hanleyi. The sequence continues at coordinate 13,817 of JAVTVY010048766.1, forward strand.
CCTGCGACAGTGTAAATATGTACAGTGGATGTAAGCTTGTGTTATCAGTTACTCCTAGCCGAGGCCTGTGAATAACTAGTGTAGATGATTGTGATTAGATCTATTCCGTCCCTAAGGCCGACGATCTTGTATGTAAGCAAGTATGTGTTATTGATCGCATCTAGCCGAAGCCTGTATACGACCCGTGGGGGTAAGGTGAGTGAGTGAATTAGACGTACGCAATTCTCGGTCGTAACCTCGAACGCTGGTCTGTGTTGAAGTGCGAGCTAGTGTGAGCTGTATGTGCAGATCTCGTCCCGAAGGCCGATGATCTGGTGTCTGTGTGTGAGTAAGTATTTGTAATCATGTAAAATACATAGCCAACGCTAGCGGTGATAATTTGCTATTAACCGAGGACTGCGGCAAAGTACTTCGGCCCGGTGCTCAGGTAGAGGACTACACTGAACCTGTTCCTATGTACGAATACCACTGGCTAATAAACAGTTAATCATGTATTGCCGAAGCAAAACGTTAGCCGCGGACAAAATACCAGACTTTAATGTTTAATACATACTGAATGGCATTTGTATGAAAATAGGCTGCAGGTGTAGGATATTTGGTGCTCTGTATTTCCCGTTGATATCGTTCGCACGGTACAGTTAGAAGTTAGACTTTAATGCGCAATGCATGCTGAATAACAACTAATGTAGACGTGCGAACCGCTGTGGACTTCTCGTCCTCAGATACTGTGCGTGTTAGTATCTATTATCCCCAAGCTATGGCTAAGCTCTCGGCTTTCCAACCCTTCGGTGGATGGTTCGGCGCTGTTTCGGCAGTCAATTCGGCACTTTCGGCACTTTCGGCGCATTCGGCGCATTTGCGGCGATCCTGTCGCTGTGCTCTCCCGCACGATGTTCACCCGCCGATCGTCTGGGACAGAATCCCGAACGTCCATTTCTCTGCGTCTTATATAGGCTCTGGCTCCCATAATCCTTTGCGCGCCCAAACATGGCAGCCCCCATAAAACGAAAGTATAGACTCCGGCGGTGTTGGATTTCGTGTCAGATCAGCAGAGTTCGACTTCTCTCGCCCGGTTTCGATGCAAGATGCGTGTCAGGGATATTTACACGTCCCTCGCTGAAAGTTTCAGCGCACATGTTAATACAGGTAAGTCGAATATCCACCATTATCGGTCCATTCACAATGCTATTTACACTGTCAGCATTAGAACGAAAATAACATTCTCCAGGTCATGGGCATTTTCGTCACAACGGGATCAGCTTTTGTTATACCTGAGCTCAACATACAAAATGGTTTCAAACTTCCAGACAATATGTCTGTATACACTAGTGAACTGATTGCTATAATTAAGGCTCTTGAATGGATCATCAAGCACAAACCAACCCGTGCGTTGATACTCAGTGACTCCCTTAGTGGACTCACACCCATTGAAAATTCTATATCTGACAGTAGACCTGATCTCATACAGAAAATAGAATGTATCTGTACACAAATCCACAACGAGGGTATAGACGCCATTTTAACATGGGTCCCCGCGCATGTCAACATCAGAGGCAACGAAGCAGCCGATAAAACTGCCAAAGACAGTCTTGCCAAAACTACACACGATGTGCCAATAGGATTAGGATGTAAAGAACTCAACACTATCATTAGACGCAAAATAGATAGCAAGTGGCAAAAGGAATAGAACGAAGAAGAACGTGGACGATGGTTACATAAGATTCTTGATGGAGAGAAAAGACAAGTCCAAGGATTCCAGTTAGACAATAAGCGTGATGACTGCATCATCACAAGATTAAGACTAGGCAAAACCGGACTTAAATCACATCTGTCCATGCTTCTGAAAAACACCTCACCACTCTGTACCGCATGCAACAATGTTGAAGAAACAATAGAACATGTCCTACTTGAATGCCCAAAACACTATCCTCAACGCGAGGCACTTAGAAACGAATTAAAAATATTCAACACTCCCTTAACATTACCAGCGATATTAAACCCTAAGCCCCCCATTAGAAAACAGGTATTCAAGTCCTTAATAAATTTTATCAAAACTGCTGGCTATTATTCCAGTATATAACACTACCCCCGTGCATGCGCATCACTAACAATGTCAGCATTGGCCAAAATTTCTCTTTTGGAATAAAATATAGGTCTCAAAGATCGGAGGCCAAGACCAATCAACATCCCTGCGACAATAATGGCCAAAAATCTCTCTTTCGCAATAAAATAGGCAATGTGGGCACCGGAGATACCATGTTCCGTGTGGGCCGGTAACCACATTCGTCTCTAAAACCGAAAGGCCGCTACCAATTCAACAATCAATGACATAAATCATTAGCACACGTCCAAGAAACAACCACGCACACAAATAATGTCACCCACAAAAATGAATACTACAAACTTTTTCATCATATACTTTCAGAAATGGAGATGAACATGATAAAGATCATCATCGTCGGTCCACAAGAACGTCCAGAATCAGAGTACCCGACCTTATACCACGCCAGACACGCTACCCCATAGATGTTACCGAACTGAACAACCAGAAGACCAAATCCTAAACCACACCGACACGTTACCCCATAAATGACACCGAACTGACGCCTTAACACAGAATATGATCCTTTGACTTTCACGCAATATAGGACGTAGACCTGTCGTCCTGTGCCCCAATACACACTCCAAGCAATTGTTACAGGCACAGATTTCTGGAAGAACGCACCCTGTTCCCAAGGGCGTCGTTAGGGAAGTCGATTCGAAAAATCCTGAAGATGCCCATGGTTCTTCCAGTTTTTTCTGGACGGCTTTGTGCGTACAAAGGGGTACCAAGACAAAGGAATCATCCACGCGATTACAGTGAACTCATATTTACCAGTATAACTTAACCAAAAACCAGAAAGAGACTTACGAACTTGTACATAGCGATTCCTATTTACCTCTATTTATATCTCCTACTAATCTCTCATTGTTATTTATTATTTAGTTATCCATTTATTTATTAATATATTTAGCGCTGGAAAAGATATTCAAAAAACAAAGAAATGTACCGCGAAATTCAAATAAAACATTGAGTTGATGGGCCGCGAAATCCGAATGGGAAGCGGCCCTTAAACTACAATTTCAATCGATCAATGTAGATCATTAGTTTTGAAAAAGTTGGAAGTATCTCCAACGAAACGTCAGCTCCACAGTAATAAAGAAGTTGTTATCCATAGAATAGCAGTGGGTTAGTTTTTAAATATACAGCAGTTTTATTCGTTTTATCGGTTTGGAGTGATTCAGCTGGTTTGTCCATCGATAAAATTAAAGCTAATTACGGAAATATTATACGTTTTTCTTTATTCGGCCACGAAATATCTACATCGTTTAGTTAACAACTTATCGATAATTCTCTATTCTGAAACTGTTCTGCTGATGATTTCTTAAAGTCCCCCTATAAAATCTAGTCTAGAACGTAGCTTGTTCAGTTCTACGATCATTTAATCAGGGCCTGTCCTACGTACGTCCCTTACTTTCTGTGTTCACCTCACAGTAAAAAATAATTTTCTTGCAAATTTCTTGAAATTTCTTAGATTTTCTTGAATTTCTTAAATAAGAAAAATACATTATTCCCTCTGTGATACAATGTTTAGAAAGTTCCGAACAATAATTATTATGACGTTTTGGGGGATAGTTTCTGGCAGTTATTGAGCATTTCCAAAGTTTATAAATCTGTCTCAATGTTTGTCTTGTCAGTAAGATATGATTTTTTTCTCAAACGAGAAAAAATAAGAAAAACCTTCCAATTTCTTGAAATGGGAGACTGACAAGAATTATTATCTTAAATTTTCTCAAAATTTTAAGAAATTGTAAGAAAATAATTCTTGTCAGTCTCCCATTTCAAGAAATTGGGAGGTTTTTCTTATTTTTTCTCGTCTGAGAAAAAAATCATATCTTACTGACCAGACAAAAATTGAACAAGATTTATAAACTTTGGAAATGCCCAATAACTGCCAGAAACTATGCCCAAAACGTCATAATAATTATTGTTCGGAACTTTCTAAACATTGTATCACAGAGGGAATAATGTATTTTTCTTATTTAAGAAATTCAAGAAAATCTAAGAAATTTCAAGAAATTTGCAAGAAAATTATTTTTTACAGTGCTGACCTAGGGCCGACGTTGCTTAATTAAGCTTAACCCTGTCACTAGAGATATATACCTCTCTAAAATGGAGGTAAAAAGTCGTTTCTGCTTAATAACTTTTGGTTTACTCATCATAACACTCCAAAATGTTCAGGTGACTTAGCTCATATATTGTTATGCTCATACGAGTAACAGTGTTTTTCCAATGTGTTCAGTCTAATTTTTAATAGAGAACAAAACAGGTCGTCTATTATTATGCAAATTAGATTTATCTATACCATCCGATACTTAATTTGTTGGGCATAAACGACCATTTTCATCTTCATTTTAGGGAGGTAGCTCTCTCTGACATACTGACCTTTTATTCGTATCCAGCAGGTTTGAAATGGGAAATTATATTTATATCGTTTCAGCCACCAGTCCATTCCTGTTCCATCTTGGTCCATTGAAGAATTATAGTCATCCGACAATATTTAAAATTGAATAACCGCTTTATTCTAACGCATATATGTATAATTGCAATTTGCAAGATACGTAAGCCGCCATTTCCATGTAAACGCGATGTTAGGTATATAATACATTTATATTCTAATTTATTCATAACCAAATCTGATCTTGTGTCTTTTTATACGCCCGCCAATGACGCGGACGTATTATTTGATGGCGATTTCCGTCCGTCGTGCCGTCCATCTGTTCGTGTCGCGTCTATGTCTGTGAAAGTTTCTCTTAACCCTATATCTGACCTGAGCGATTTGGGACCTGCCCAGGCCTGGGAGAAGGTGATTTCCCCTAAATATTGTTCTAACCCCTTGAGCTAGCGGGTCGAAACTCACCACACTATACCCTTGAGTCAAGCCCTATACCAGGATTTTTCGATCAATTTTTGTATTTTCTTCGCAAAAAATGCATGATAAATTAGTGAATAATAATCTGATGTGAAATAAAATAGCCGTTGTCCACTTTTCCTCGCAGAAACGCAGGAATTTTGAAGAAAAATGACGAAAACACAACATTGCCCATGATCCTCTGCTTGGAGGGTTATGCAATTAGGCTCAAAATGTCTCCAATATGATAAACTACAAAGTCACGAAGTGTCAGCTCTCATGTTTTTGTGGTTCCAAAGATATATAGGGTAGAATGTTTGGTGTATATATAGTCCACCCCCCCCCCCCCAGGCCTGGTAGGGTTAAAATGTTTAGGTTAATATGGCAGGGAAATGTGGGTATTCGTTAAATTTCTGCCCCGTGGTGCTCCCGAGGAAGGACCTAGAGTGTCGTTGTGCACACTCCAGGTCATGTTAAGAATATACCTCAATATGTACCTCGTCGATCACGGGGCGATGATGTTTGATAGGGCCACAGCTCCGCAGCTGTCCTCGGACTATGGACACGGTTCGGTGAACAGATGTAGAACACCGCAAACACTCCTCCGGGCTATAGGTACAGCCCTATAAATAGACGATGAGCACCGCGCCTTCAGGCTATAGGAATGGTTCTATAAATAAACGATGGACACCGCACCTCCAGGCTACAGGTATGGCCCTGTAGATAACGTTGAACACCGTACAAACGTCGGGCTATAGACGCGGCTCCATAAATAGACGAACACCGCACGACCGCGACCTATTTATGAAGTCACCTCGACCTCCTTGTGACATCATCGGCTTCCCTGTGCTCGAACTTCCCTTTTACCTTCTACTCAGATGTTTGATCAAATATGGCCACTGTAACCACCTTCGGTATGTATCCTGACACCAACTATCCTGGAAGATAAATAGATATTGAAGAGATTGGTATGCATGCAATAACATGCCATGGTGGTTAGAAGAATGGCGGTGTACGGACAAGAAGTCACATGACCCCACAGGCCAGTATTCTGACTGCATTCCTCCCAAAGACGCAAGGATCAAGAGAGAGATTCCTGTGATATTCTGTAAAGCAGCTACGCTGTATGGTAGCTGTTCATGTGGACACCTTGACTGGAATGACAACACGACCCCTGATACCGACTTAAGTAAAACTAGATACAAATATCGAAGAACAAATGATGTAATAACTCTGCCAACGCATCTCATAGAATAACTTGATGGCTCGTCATCGTTAGACGTCATTCGGAACGGATGAGCGGAAATCTACGAAGGAACTCCATTTGCTCTCTGGGGGTATAGGATGAATTTCCTATCATGCAATGTCTAATTTGGGTCAAATTGATACGATAAAGATTTGTCAGGGGGAATTCTCCTCCACGAGTGAAAGTATATATCGTCTACTTTTGCGGATTCAAACTTTCCGTGAGATATAATTCCGGAAATGTCTCCATTTAGGGAGTCCGAATGGAGTCCATGTCATCCGAAGGATTATATTCCTCTGAACAACCCCCAGAAGTTGCGAACGCGTCAGATGTAAGAAACGATCTATAGTAAAGCAGGGAAATACTGAAGGACTGTATTCTTATTCGAAATGGCAGTCTGTAAGGCCCGACTTCGACGAAGCGCTTACTCCCCATCTTGTTAATATATAGTTCAAACTGACTATAAGTCAAAATGGCTATGCCCCAATGGCTATGGAATCGATACTGGTTGCGTTTGTCACGCCCTTGGTCATCATAGCTGGTTGAAGATGGACGAAATTGAAAAACTTCAAAGCTATCTTGAACACATTGCATTCTCCAAAGTGGAATTTAGATTAGTTAACCTGTGTTCACTGCGTGACAAACTGATTTTCTAACAATTTCAGTATTTTTATACTTGGAATCAGGCCCTCTAACTTAGGGCAGCATGTACCATATCATGTTTTTTCTATAGCACAGGAAGTAGATTAAAGTACCAAACAGATTGGGCTCAAACAGATCCATTGTGATCAGTGCCTGTAGAGCCTAATTTTCAAAATTCGAAATTCATTTTTTTTTTGTAGTTTTGGTTGGGTTTTTGTTGGGGTTGGGGTTTTGTTGGGGTATGTTTGTTTGGGTCATCGTCGCCGTGTGACCACTAAGGTTAGGTGCGACGTTAAACTTCAAACAACCAACCAACTAATGGAATGAGTATATATACAAATCACCACGTATGTATATATCGATCATCTTATTTCATTGTAGGGACATCCGTCACGTGACGACGTAAAAGCAAACATTTGCCTTTACTTGTCTGCAAATGAAAACAAATGTAGTAACATTTGTACAAACTTGATTGCTTCAAGATTCGAAGTATATACTTGCTGAAGCTGGCTCTCCAATGTCATCGAATACATTACGAGGATCCTATAGAAAAGCATATAGGGCGAAATGCAATGATCTGAATCCCTGCCTTTATAAAGAAAGAGCCCTGGCCAAACATTCGCTTTCTGAAAATGACATATATACGATAACGTGGCTTTATCGTAAGAAATAGAAAACAATCTATCGACTATATTCAGCTTCTGGCACAAAAATATTGGGAGCGCAATTTCGTTTCTCCCTATGCTTTAGTGTGTGGGGAATATTTTTAACTGGCGATAAGTGGCATATGTCGAACTTGAATTGTTAAAAATATTAATGAAAGACAGTAGACAGTGTAGAACGACTTCTGTTGAATGAATTTTGTCATACCAAGAAAGTTACGTACGGTAACCTTCATAATCAGATTGTTATATTGATGCCTTAATCATTAAACACAAGGTACAGTGATGGTGATGATTAAAACGTCTACACCCTCTGGACAAAACCAGGTCCTCGGACAAAATTTGTATCCAACACCTGCTACAGTGATCAGTTCTCAAATTTACCTCATGGGCCATTAGTTTAAAAGTAGTCCCAAATATCATGATTATAGTTTCATGCATTTCTTCATTTTTGTCATCATGGGTGGTTGGGTATCCCAGCAATATTTTAATCTGACATCCTCTCGAAATCCAATTTATGACCTTTATTTCCTGATTCACTATGTCTTGATGTAGAATATTCCCAGTTTATATGTTTTATCTCATCAGTATACAAAAGATTGCGTTAGTTTTGAAAAAAAAATGCATGTAAATTTGAGGAAATTTTTGAGACATTTATAAATCATCTGTCCAAATTTTATCATGTAAAGATAAAGAGTATATCCGCTTAGTACCCACTCGTAAATAGCAAGTATGTGCTAATTATTGTCTCCGGTATTAGCCTTATCTACGGTTACTTTATCAGTGATATGAATATTTCGATTTATGGGTGGAGGATTTATACTTCATCTGTTGCCAATGGGGTAACAGGAGAGAGTTGCAACTGGCAACAGGTAATTTTCAACGCCTGCATGTCTCTACTAACAGGTACAACCATAAAAAAATGTGTTGTCCGGGGTGCACTCTGGAATCTAATTCAAGATTTTAATGGCGGATGGGGTAGGGCGGGGCGGGGAGGAGGGTAGACGCAGTAGAAGCAAAAGTAACATATTCGTAGATATTACCATCTTCGTTACACCAAACCAATTTCTGCGTTAACTTGACTGGTGTGCGAAGATGTTATCACTGAGATCCAATCACACAACTGACACGTTTAAATGAATGAGCCAGAAACACAACGTGATGTAACGGTATATGTTCACAGATTAATTTCACACATTAACAAATACTGTTTGGATTCCAGACACATAATTAACAGATAGCTGGTTGGCATTTAGCTGATTCGCATTTACCGGGTCGGATGATCAGTTCTTGTCGGAAACTTCTGGAACCATTTAATCGAGATAGCTGTAATCTATCAGTCACAAAAACACTCTTCTGAAAGAATTAAAAAAGTATACCGGAAATAATCAGCTACACATCCGGCCCACGATCACTCATCACAAAGGATCGTAAAGTCTTTAAAACTGGACGATTGGCGTCAATTAACCGTTAATTGGTTGATTGGACTCTGAAGATTGTCAATTTCTAACACACTGACTCGAGTTGAACGGTTGTCGTCGTTATTGCTGCGCTTAGATGTCTATGAATATAATTATTTCTCACCATTTCATAATCCGGTAGGACATAAGTGGTGAAAGTGCAAAAGTTGGATACTTGACCTTTCATTTTTGCATATCATCAATTTCAGGAAAGAGAAAGTAACCAACTTTTGCACTTTTACTACTACTTAGGACAGTATGACGGGTACGAGAGTGGATATTCTGGTTCTGTGTATAAATTACCAATGTATATCCCACCCTTTCTATATCTCCTCGTAAACAAGAGCTTTCGGAAATATAAATTCACTATTTTCTATAAGCAAGAAGGACGACATCCATTTGAACCCAAGTCACAATTCTACAATTACAAATATCAAGAATGAAAGTGCCTCACGGGTTCCACATAGGTGCTATACACGGAGTTTCTATACGAGTCTCGGGCATTGTTCCGTTGGCCATATGCCAGGCATAAAGTTTTTTCTTGTATAGGGAAAGCATATTGGAGTCCAGGCGAACGAGCTGTGAAGTAGTTTCCTTTTGCGGAGCCATCATGGGAAATCGAAACGAATTCTCCTCAGGGAATATAAAATTATTAGATTTGGTGACAGAGATCGCGTCATTTACCGATGATGATGTCGTCGAGTTACTTTCAGAATCCTCCTCAACTTTGACAATTTTCTCCAATTTACTGATTATTTTGGAAGGAGCGGATTTCACTCTGCCGAACGCGGGAACTCTAACTTTGGAGACGGTGTTGAGTTTAACAGAATCAGCACTTAGCGGAGGCTTACTGAGGTGGATGCGTACTTTGGTTCTTTCACTAGAGATGGCGGAGAATGAACTTCTGACACCAGTATAGTCCGCAGGATTGAATCGCCTGAATAAATTCCTAGGTCCGTTCCTTAGCGAAACTGATGAATTGCTCGGATTAGTTTTGTTAATTCTCCTATTTCCATCACCTCGGTTGTTTTCCTTATTCTTGGTATTATTCGTGGATTTTTTCCCCGTTCTGGGACGCCCACTCTTTTTAGGAGTGCCTTCGCCTTGTGTCTCGTTACTGACTTCTCCCTCAATTGCACTGTTTACCTGGCTATCATCCGGTTTCTTTTCACATTCCTTTTCCAAGTTTGCTGCGTTATCAACTTTCACTTTTGGCTCCTTTGTGCCCTTGGAAACCCGTTTCCGTATTCTGCCCATCGACTTCCCTCTGAATATTGGCTTCCTTGTGACTGGTGAAGGTGACTTTGGAGTTTGTTGGCAAACTTGCTGATTTGAAGGTACTTTGCTGATAGGAACTGAAGTCTGTTTTTGTACGGATGTATTGCCCGATGACACGTTCGATTGCTTTGGACTAGAGTTATGACTCACAGGACTTATGGCGTGAGTGACTGTAAAAGTTCCTCGCATGTCCCTGTTGTTTCTATTCGTCGTCGGTCTTTCTAATTTCTCTGTTTTTTCAATGGCGGTAGGCCTACTGTGGTTGGCGAGTACTGCCGCTGAATGTCCAGAAATGCTAAGATCTGTCTTACCCTTGGCCGGCTGCTCATCTGGTAGCTGTGCCGGTACGGGTGTGGGCACCGGTGTCGGTACAGGTACAACCTGTGATGATAAAGCAACCGGGTCTGAGTAGTCAAACTCCGGCTCTTCGCCTCTGGCGGGAATCTCTTGAATTTGCACGAGAAGTTCGTCTGGCATGAACTTGACACGTTTCTTCGGTTTCCCAGAGTTTCGTAGTTCTACACTTTCAGCAATACTGCTCGCATCGTCTGACGTCACAGAACTGTCACTATCTGGATCGTCTGAAACT
>JAVTVY010048767.1:0-23004 GCA_036873755.1 Hanleya hanleyi
TTCCAGTCAAATGCAGATTTCGACAATTGTGATCTTCCGATAACAGCAGTGTCATCTCCTGGATTACTGTTGGTAGAAGCAGCCAATGAACTGCTATTGCTGCCACTGTCCCTCTACTTAATTAGTCTCTGTATGTTGTGCCGAATGCAATATGTCGACCTACAATCTCTGTGATATCTAAATGTTTTCACTCCATCGAGGATGTCTGTTTTATTCTCGAGTAGGACTTGTCCAGTTTCATCCTGGTGTTGGTTGCAGGCTGAAAATAACGATTACAGCTTCGTCGTGTCAGGAAGGACAGGTGGATTCTTCCTTGAGAAAGACGCAGAACAAAATATGCTGGATTCTACGTCAAAAATGTCCAATCTGGCCTTCTTGGTAGGGGTAGCAACACTGAATTCCGCCATTCTGATACTAACGTTAATTCCTGTAATAAACAAGAGGAATGACAAGAAGCTGATGAGGAATGTACGACATGGCGGATGGGCATCCGTATGGCAAATAGGTATACATACCATTGAGAATCAGTACTCTTCCTCATCATAATGTACACTTTTCCGATGGAAATAGGTACATTCCTTATTGTGTAAAAGATTTTGCCGAACAGACTCCGCAATACCTAACGTCACCCGCTCTTCTTGGAGGGTGGTCAGCCATTCTGGGGAAGTTTATAAACATATATTGGGTATGCTTCTCTAACCTGCAGCACAAAAATCATAACAACAGAGTAGGTTATCAGCAGCCAAAATTTATAGTAGGGCTACTAGTCCCGGGTCAATCTACGGTTTGACCTAGAAAAAATTGCAACAGAAACGGGGTTTGCGGTAAATAACCTCTGAAGTGATTCCGAACAACATATCAAAAATGTAGATTGATGTAGACAAGGGAAAATTTTTAATTTGCATAAATCCAAGATGTCCGTTCTGTGCAATATTTTCGGTCAATTTTATACAGTATACACTCTACCTTGGGCAGAGTTGCTCAAATTAAGCACTACAAATTAAAACAACTTCACATACATTCACACTGATATCATTTGTAGATATTTTGACCAAACAAATAGCCAAGGTGGCTGCCATTTTCAAGATGGCCGCTGTTCAGACAGTCGGATACCATCTCCAGCATATTAATCCAATGGTAACGGTGGTCCTTCAAGGAATGAAGGTAACGTTGACTCCTCAAAGAATGGAGATAACGGTGGCTCTTCAGCTATGAAAGTAATGGTGATCCTTCAAAGAATGGAGGTAATGGTGGTCCTTCAGGTATGAGATAACGGTGGGCTTTCGGAAAGTAAGGTAACGGTGATCCTTCAAGGAATATCTGTAACGGTGGACTTTCAGTTGTGAAGGTAACGGTGGTCCTTCAAAGAATGAAAAAAAACGGTGGTCATATGCTTCAAACAATGGAGACACTCGATCGTGGTCCTTCAGTTATGAGGTTACGGTGGTCCTTCAGATATGGGGTAATGGTGGTCCTTCAGGTATGAGGTGACGGTGGTCCTTCAGGTATTAGGTAAGGCTAGTCTTTCGAGAATGGAGGTATCGGTGATCCTCCAAAGAATGAAGGTAACGGTGGTCCTTCAGGTATGGAGGTAACGGCGATCTACCAAGTATGGAGGTAACGGTGGACCATCAGGCATGAAGGTAACGGCGACCTACTAGGTATGGAGGTAACGGTGGACCATCAGGTATGAAGGTAATGGGGGACCATCAGGTATGGAGGTAACTGCGATCTACCAGGTATGGAGGTAACGGTGGACCATCACGTATGGAGGTAACGGTGGACCATCAGGTATGGAGGTAACGGCGATCTACCAGGTATGGAGGTAACGGTGGACCATCAGGTATGGAGGTAACGGCGATCTACCAGGTATGGAGGTAACGGTGGACCATCAGGTATGGAGGTAACGGTGGACCATCAGGTATGGGGGTAACGGCAATCTACCAGGTATGGAGGTAACGGTGGACCTTTAGGTATGGAGATAACGGTGAATCATCAGGTATGGAGGTAACGGCGATCTACCAGGTATGGAGGTAAGGGTAGACCATCAGGTATGGAGGTAACGGTGGACCATCAGGTATGGAGGTAACGGTGTATCATCAGGTATGGAGGTAACGGTGCATCATCAGGTATGGAGGTAACGGTGCATCATCAGGTATGGAGGTAACGGCGATCTATCAGGTATGGAGGTAACGGTGCATCATCAGGTATGGAGGTAACGGTGCATCATCAGGTATGGAGGTAACGGTGCATCATCAGGTATGGAGGTAACGGTGCATCATCAGGTATGGAGGTAACGGCGATCTATCAGGTATGGAGGTAACGGTGCATCATCAGGTATGGAGGTAACGGTGCATCATCAGGTATGGAGGCAACAGTTGTTCTACAAATACAAGCGTCTAGTCCGTCGCTCAATATTCATCTGTCATTCGTTAAAGAATTCCCGCGTTCGTAATCCAAAGACCTAATTCATATAAAAGCATTAGCACCAAATTTACAGAATGAATCATGGTATGCATAAAACCAGGCTAGTTTCCTGCAAGAGAGAAGAATGAAGGTAACGGTGGACCTTAATGTATGGAGGTAATGACGGTCTATCAGGTATGGGGGTAACGGAGATCCTTCAACGAATGGAGGTAACGGTGGACCGGTAATGGTGGTCCTTCAGGTATGGCAGGAACGGTGGTCCTAAAGATATGGAGGCAACGCGGGACCTTCAGTTATGGCGGTAAGGGCGACCATCCAAAAAATGGGGGCAACGGTGGACCTTCAGGTGTGAAGGTTACACTGCTCCTTCAAGAAACAGAAGCAACTGTGGCCCTTCAAGGAATGAAGTTAACGGTGGGCATTCAGTTATGGAGGTAACTGATGTCTTTCAATTATGGAGATATTAAAGGTGGATTTTTCAGGAATGGAAGTAACGGAGGTCCTTCAGTTATGTGGATAACAATGGTCCTTCAAGGAATGGTGGTAATGGTGGACCTCCAAACGGTGGTCGTTCAGTTATGTGGATAACAATGGTCGTTCAAGAATGGAGGTAACGGTGGTCCTTCTATTATGGAGGTAACGGTGGTCCTTCAGTTATGAAGGTAATGGTCGATCTTCAGTTATGGAGATTACGGTGGTCCTTCAAGTAATAGAGGTAACGTTGGAACTTCAGGTATATAAGTAACAGTGATTCTTGGAGTATGGAAGCGACGGTAGACCCCAAGGAATGGAAGTAACGGTGGTCCTTCAATTATGGAGGTAACGGTGGCCCTTCAGTTATGGAGGTAATGATGGATCTTCAGTTATGTGGATAACAATGGTCCTTCAAGTAATGGAGGTAACGTTTGAACTTCAGGTATACAAGTAACGTTGATCCTTGGGGTACGGAAGCAATAGAGGTACCGGTAACGGTGATCCTTCGAGCAATATAGGAAACGGTGGTCCTTCAAGGAATGGAGGTAGCGGTAGACATAATTCATGTATGCAGGTAACGGTGGCCCTCCAGTAATGGAGGTAAGGAACATCCTTGAACAAAGGGAGGTAACGGTGGTCAGTCAGGTATGAAGGTAACGGTGAAGCTTCCATGCATGGATGTAACGGTGGACATGTATAGAGGTAAAGATGTTTCTTCAAGGAATGCAGAAAACCGTGCTCCTTCACATATGGTGGGGGGAGGGGAGGCGGAAAGTGCTCCTACATATTTTCGCTATCGCTAAGGCTAGAGGGCTGATACTTACCACACTATATCTTTGGGTCGATCACTACAAGAAAATGTAAAAAAATCCGCGAGACTGCCATGATGACCTCACAGTGACGTCATTTTCAAAAAGAGCATTTTTGGGGCGATTTTTCGGTCAGAAGACAGATACACTCGACCACAATGGCCAGGCACTGGCGAAGGTAAACATCTGGGTAATCTTCATTGCTGATGTCAAAGGTGCATTGTAGGGTAGTTCTGGTCAGCAGAATCAGATTTGGCGTGATCAAAATTATATATATAGATACAAACATTATTCAAATCGGACACAAACATCTATTTCTCTGTCAGATGTACTGGCAGAAAAATATCGGCCACCTTGGAAAATGGCGACCATTTTGAACTTTGGGCATAGAAATGTCTTCCACCTTCATCCGTTGTCAATTATTTATGCGAAGATGTATTAGCGCAAACCTTTATTTGAAAATACATTCCTGAATGTGATATCCGCATAAATATGTAGACAGAAAACAAGCAATGAGCGGCCATTTGGGATTTATGCAAATTAAAAATTTTCCCTTGTCTACATCAATCTACATTTTTGATATGTTGTTCGGAATCACTTCAGAGATTATTTACCGCAAACCCCGTTTCTGTTGCAATTTTTTCTAGGTTTGGTGATTTTCTCGCTAGTTTGACTGGACTACCAGTGCAGAATGTTTATTCTGTCATTACTGGTGAAATCAAAATAATAAAAACAAGAGTTAACTTGGTCTTGAAACATTCACCCTGGCTCAGGATGCCTATTCTAACACTACTGTTGGGACAGATTGTTAGAAACTGTTTGTTTCACTTGAAAGTTTTGTGTTCATGCAGAATACTTATTCTGCTCCTACCGATGGAAGGTGAATTTCAGAAAACAAAGACAGATAGTTCCTGGAGTGTTCCAACTTGATGCAAGATGCTTATTTCGCACCTACTGTGGTGATTCAAATCCCAGAAAAACAGTTTGTTCACTGAATGACTGTAATTTCACTAGGTATCTGTAATTTCATGTATCAGATCACCACTGCCTCTCAACAAAACAATTTCGCATTTCTTGGCTTTATTAATATCTCAGAATTAGCCAGTTCCATAAACTCCAATTTCACTGAAAATATACTGGTACCAACAAAATCACTGAAGTTAATCTCCCTCAGTCCCGTCTTGGCAAACCGCTGTGAGTACCAAGTGAGAATATCCACCACCCTTGAGTTTATTCTCCACTGTCTCCTCTCGGCAAACCACTGGGCAACTTTGAGACTACCACTGGACTTCTTGTACCATCTCTCAACCTCTGGTCTACTCCTCCCGGACACAGGCCCCCAAAATGTTACACGTCTTCGATTCAACAAGGAGTAAAAGACCAGGCATCAATCTGAAACAAGCAGCCAGAGGATGCTAGGTCCCCCGCCAAAATAGCAGCAATATTTATAAGCGCTGTCGGTTTCGGAAGATATTCATGAGGATGGCAACAGCTACTTCACAGGCGTAAGAAGCAGAGGGGTCTTTCCACCTTCCCAGGTTTTGAGATCAACTCCGAATGGCTGACTGAATGTTGATTGCTACTGTAATATATTTTCTTTACCATGCAGCATGAAAATTATGTAACCGAAATGCAACCCGAAGAGACAACTCATGGCATATTATCTGCAAACTAAATTTGACAAGAATATGAAGGCATCCTCAACCTATTGCCCAGAAACCAAATTTAGACTTGCCACAAGGAGTCACCACCTGTAGGTGCAAGCAGGCAAAACACAATCCCAAATGACATCTCATGTCATGGTATCGGCATATGAACTTTGAAACTCTGAAGAGGGGTCCTCAAGTTATTGCCGGTACTAGATGCCCACCGGTGTTCATGTTATTTGGGGCGGGTCACATATGAATACAAAATTTGAGAATAATCTGATGAGCAGTTGCCAAATTATTGCCCGGAAACAAACTTTTCCACCAGGAGACGCCACCTGTAGGCAGAAGCGGGAAAAATACAATCCCAAGGAACATGGTATCGTGGGGACATCTGCATACCAAATTTGAGAAGAATCCGATGAGGGTCCTCAAGTTATTGCCCAGAAACCAAATTTAGATTTGACACCAGGTGACGCCACCTCTAGGCGCAAGTCAGTGAAATGCATTATCAAGCGACATCTTATGTCACGGTACATTCATACAAAATTTGAGAAGAATCCGATGGTCAGTTCTCAAGTTATTACCCGGAAACGAATTTGTGATGTTGCCACCAGGTTGCGCCACCTGTGAGTCCAAGTGAGCGAAAGGCAATCCCAAGCAACAGCTCCTGGCATGGTAAATGCATGCCAAATTTGAGAAGAATCCGATGAGCCGCAACGTTTCTCATGTTACCCAGAAAGGTACATGTAGGATATTTCAAAGAAATTCAACCAAGTGTTTCTATTCACTTGCAGCATGGAATAATGGAATGAACTCTAGTGGCGCCTCCTCCGGGTGGATTGTCGCAGGGAATGCATTTACCAAATTTCGAAGAAATCCGACAAATTGTTCGAAAGTTATCGCTCGCGAAGGATTTGAACAAACATGAACGGACATGCATTAAAGATTGGAACAAGACCCAGGCGGATCTTGCTGAAACGTAATACCAGCGACGTCTTGTCGCAAAGAATGCAGATGCCAAATTTCGGAGGAATCCGACAAAGCATTTAGGAGTTATCGCTACGCAGTATTTGCACGGACATGCACTAAATATTGGAACAAGACCCAGTGGCGCCACCTACAGGCGGATCTTAATGAAACGTAATACCAACAGACGTCTTGTCGCAAAGAATGCAGATGCCAAATTTCGAAGGAATCCGACAAAGCATTTAGGAGTTATCGCTTACAAAGTATTTGCACGGACATGCACGGACATGCATTAAAGATTGGAACAAGATCCAGTGGCGCCACCTACAGGCGGATCTTGCTGAAACGTAATACCAAGAGACGTCTTGTCGCAAAGAATGCAGATGCCAAATTTCGGAGGAATCCGACAAAGCATTTAGAAGTTATGGCTTACGAAGTATTTGCACGGACATGTCCGTGCATGCACGGACACATAAAAGTAAGACCCCAGTGGCGCCACCTACAGGCGGATCTTGCTGAAACGTAATACCAAGAGACGTCTTGTCGCAGGGAATGCATTTACCAAATTTCGAAGAAATCCGACAAATTGTTCGAAAGTTATCGCTCGCGAAGGATTTGAACAAACATGAACGGACATGCATTAAAGATTGGAACAAGACCCAGTGGCGCCACCTACAGGCGGATATTGCTGAAACGTAATACCAGCGACAATGCAGATGCCAAATTTCGGAGGAATCCGACAAAGCATTTAGGAGTTATCGCTTACGCAGTATTTGCACGGACATGCACTAAATATTGGAACAAGACCCAGTGGCGCCACCTACAGGCGGATTTTGCTGAAACGTAATACCAACAGACGTCTTGTCGCAAAGAATGCAGATGCCAAATTTCGGAGGAATCCGACAAAGCATTTGGGAGTTATCGCTTACAAAGTATTTGCACGGACATGCACGGACATGCACTAAAGATTGGAACAAGACCCAGTGGCGCCACCAACAGGCGGATCTTGCTGAAACGTAATACCAAGAGACGTCTTGTCGCAAAGAATGCAGATGCCAAATTTCGGAGGAATCCGACAAAGCATTTAGAAGTTATGGCTTACGAAGTATTTGCACGGACATGTCCGTGCATGCACGGACACATAAAAGCAAGACCCCAGTGGCGCCACCTACAGGCGGATCTTGCTGAAACGTAATACCAAGAGACGTCTTGTCGCAAAGAATGCAGATGCCAAATTTCGGAGGAATCC
Organism: Hanleya hanleyi; assembly: GCA_036873755.1. Taxonomy (NCBI): domain Eukaryota; kingdom Metazoa; phylum Mollusca; class Polyplacophora; order Lepidopleurida; family Hanleyidae; genus Hanleya; species Hanleya hanleyi. The sequence continues at coordinate 7,575 of JAVTVY010048767.1, forward strand.
GACAAAGCATTTAGAAGTTATTGCTTACGAAGTATTTGCACGGACATGTCCGTGCATGCACGAACACATAGAAGCAAGACCCCAGTGGCGCCACCTACAGGCGGATCTTGCTGAAACGTAATACCAAGAGACGTCTTGTCGCAAAGAATGCAGATGCCAAATTTCGGAGGAATCCGACAAAGCATTTAGAAGTTATTGCTTACGAAGTCTTTGCACGGACATGTCCGTGCATGCACGGACACATAGAAGCAAGACCCCAGTGGCGCCACCTACAGGCGGATCTTGCTGAAACGTAACACCAAGAGACGTCTTGTCGCAAAGAATGCAGATGCCAAATTTCGGAGGAATCCGACAAAGCATTTAGAAGTTATTGCTTACGAAGTATTTGCACGGACATGTCCGTGCATGCACGGACACATAGAAGCAAGAACCATTTTAAAGTCCCCGGCCGCGTTGCGGCGGGGGACAAAAAAGTCGTGTGACTAAAGGTCGCTTGCCGAAACGACGTGTGCCGAAAAGTTGCGTGCTGAACTGTCCTGGCATCGTTTCGACAGGCCCTATTTAGTGAGGTGGCTTAGCAAAAATATCGTGACACGCTGAACCAAAGCACCAAACTTGGCACATCCATCACTTGAGGCATACAGAACAATGTCAGAATGGGTGCCCCTTTTGGATCGTGCGACGCACTCTGGCCCCCAAAAGGGCATCTAAGGGGAAATATTATCAATGAACAAATAGATAGCTTACCAATAGCTTCATTATTTTTGTTATCCTTGAGGTTAGGAAGCTGAAACTTAAATTGCCACAGTATATCTTTGTTTCCAGTGCTACAAGAAAATGTAACAAAATTCAAGCTGGCCTCTATGATAATGTCACAGTGACGTCATAACATAAAAATAAGCCATTTTATTGATAATTTTTTGGATCGATTTATCAAACTTTTCACTTGTGCAATTTTCTTCGCCTAAATTGCCGTGTAAATTAGTAAATAATCATCTGATGTGATATAAGATATTATTGGGCACTTTTACGTAGAAAAAAAACTTCAAAAACAAAATTTCCAAGGTACACCACCGTGTTGTCAAATCTGAATTTAGACATGATGCTCTTTTCCAATAATATAATGGCTCTAATTTGATTTGTTATAAAGACACAAAGTGATACAGTGGTTTTGTGAGTTCCGAATCAAGGGGAGTTGCGGATCACTTTCCTAATTAATGCCTGATATTTCTTGAAATAAGGTATTTGTATGAATCTTTTTTCGGTTTATTTGAACGTCTGATTCTGTGGACTCAAATGAATGTCAAACAAGCGACCTGCACTGTTTCTTCACCGGTCAATTGGGCAACATAATACTTTCGGTACTGTGCAATGACAAATTGACACCGGGTCGAAAAACACATGAGATTTTTTCAGTGTTGAATATACGCAAAACAAGGTGGGTTTAAGCGGCAATTTCAGTATTTATTTGAGTGATACAATCATATTAATGGTCAAACAAAATATCTAATGATTTGCGATAAATGTTAGCTGACCAGCATTGTAACATAATGCCGCTGTAGAGAGGTCAATTCCGAATCAATGAAATACGCTCCGTTTATATACTTGAAATCTGTGAATAAGGGACGGTCTCAGAAGTACGACAACAGCAGCAAATCGCCTTTAAGACCGATTGGTTACTCCGTCGCGTTGTAAAAAAAATTTTAATAAGACTTTAATCTCCCAGAAAAATTTACTTCACATGATTTCTACATACAAGCGCCCGTCACCAAAAAAAGTCCTTTTTCGCAAATAGGCCTTAATCCACCTCACATTTTTCGTAGATCATATTAGTTTTCTATTCGCTTCCTAAAATTTCCGTGCACGCCAATGACAGAGAAGATGAGTTTTAGGCTTGAATTATTTTCCCCGTAATTTATAAACCTGATTAACTCGGGAAATTCGAAATTGTCAAGGAGGAAAAATGGCATTTTACTGAAAGGTATACTATTTAAAACCATCTGCAGAAAATATATGCACATGACAAGAACTGTATACATTGGACGAAGTAAGAATTTAATCCTAATTTTATAATTAGAAGTGATAAATTCGTCCTCTAGGGATATTTTTCTGGAGAAAATATGTAATTAGGCTATTGTATCGCGAAGATTTAAAATGCGCACTCGTAATTCCTTCACGATTTTTTTGTGATTCGGTCACGGACTAGATTTAACCCCTATGATGACCCAATCACTCTTTTCTCACGAGGATAAAAGTTTTATCATACTTAGGTACCGTTTGTTAGAAAGACATGGCATATCAAAATAATCAGATCGAAACGGAGCAGCCAAAAATTTAGATAATCAACATTAGTCAAAATAGATGACTTTCACTGTGATTCCGTCACAGTCATTTCCAAAGATTATATAACGAGAAAATCTGCAATATTTCGGAGGATATTATACTTTATATAAAACTTGACAGCAGTAACTAAGCGATAAGACGTAGACAGTCTGCTAACAGAGAATGCATTCTCAGTAACGAGCGCTTCAAACTTCTAAATTACCTTCCAAACCGTGATTCCGTCATCCTTTTCGACAACGCTCGATCTGCGCGTCATATGTGTCGGGATTGCATCAGTTAATAAATCGACCACAGAGTGGAACGAATGCAGGCCTTACCGGCCTATGGTTGATTAAGAAGTGACCGCTAGACCGTTAAAATTCCATTTTCAGTGCCTGTAACGGCCGCTAGATGGCGTGATCCGCATCTCACCAAAATGATTCGTAACTCCCCGCGCTGGTGCACTCAAAAAGGAGCCATTTTCTTAGCAGTCTGGATGTAAAAAGTGATTCGGAACTCCCCCATTAACTGTAGATCTAAACAGTTGCGAGCACCAGAGAAAAGTTCATTGGGAAGAGGGGGGAGGGGCGAGGGTGGAGCTGAATCCACCAATAACAATTGAACACAGGATCCTCCCTGTCCAGTATCATTTTGTCTTACGGCGTACATGCACAACCGCCATATTATTAGAGTAATGCACGAGTGCCGAATCATGTACATGTAAATGTAATGGTCTTGGCACCCAGTGGAATATATTAGATGTAGTTTTAGACCCCTCCCCACAATCTGCCTCTTAACCTGAGATCGCCCTAAGCACTCCCAATCATGTCGATGGCGATGCCTGTATGTCTCGTCGATTTTAATCCAGATCCACGGTCCCATATAACGCAAAATTACATACATTGGTGCCATGGTGCCAGTGGCTACCAGCAGAATCCAGGCAAGATTGATGTTTAAATTCTCATCATGAATCTCGTTCTTTCTCTGGCAGGGCCACGTGACAGCCTTCACTGTTATGCCGATGGAGATCTTACCCACCTCGAGACGGACTGTGCCTCATCTCCTCGCGAACATTATTTGGACGATATTCATGGGCGTCATGGCAGGGATGGCGTACGGTTTCCGGTTCACGAGCTGGCGTTATCTCCAGGTAGCCTTTACAGGTGCTACCGTCCTCACAGTGATCCCATGTACTATGTAAGTACGATATCAGAGCAATCAGCTTCATCTGTTCATCCTCATTTTCCATATCATTTTACTCATGTGTCTGTTCTGTGTTGAATACAGCTCGAAATTTAAAAAAAAAATGAATTTGTTTTTCACGGAACAACCATAACAGTTATGAAGACATGACCAGACTGAACTAAAATTTTCTTGTACGCCACCCAGATTTGATAATGTCAATGGCAAATTTAGTGTAGAACTGTTTCTGTTGGCTCAGTTGTTGTCATTTACTTGGCTTCTTTACCAAGTTTTTCTCTCTTTTTAATATAACGAACAGGCTGGTAAATGTTAATACAGTAAGGGATCCCCACTTCTAACAGGAACAGATATCCATAATGTATATCCCTAATTTGTCCCTTTTAACAGGATTAGTATACTTTGCTCTTGTTTCAGTTTTCACAAAAGCCTAAATCCCTACTTATGTACATAGTCAGCTACGAAAATATGGCTACAGGTATAGGTTAAAAAAGAATCAAGCAAAAAATTGGAGCGACATGGAAGATAAAAACCATTGAAGTAGTGTGGTAATGTTAATGAATTAAATTTCAGCGTTCATAAATGAGGAATGACGTAAAGTCAATTTGGTAAGTTCTAGATAATGAGGAGTAAATTTCCATATGGCATTTTTGACATCACTTGCATTTGCGCACAATAGAAGAATACGTGATGCTCAGGATGATAGATGACAACCGGTCACTTGCCGAGAACCGGAAGTGACTTCACAAATGTCATTTGAAAAATTCGAAGGTCAGTAATCGGTTTTCTCCTCATGCTATATGAACATGTCAGGACGGCACTTGCATGAATATTAGCAGTTCTATGCGTATTGACACACTTCCGACAGGTGGCGCCAACAGGGCACTTCCTTTTTCGATCACGTGAGTGGAGCAGATCATTGATCCCGTGGCATGTGTAAAATACTGGATTAAATGGTGGGCATGTGTCAATTTCATTTCCGATTACGTGACCGGAACAGGAAGTGACTTCATAAATGTAAACAGAAAGTGCCATGGAGGCGCCACAGTAGGCCAGTAATCTCCGAACTCTCCTTCCTATATGATCATGACAAGGCCAGGCAAGATGGTGACGTCATCGATAATCGCTGGAAATTTCCGTGACCTCATCAATTCGCGGACCAGTACGCATAATACTGCATAACATCGGGCACCGATGTCAAAAGAGCACTTCAGTGGACATTTCTGTGACCGAAAGTACTATGAATACGAGGCTCAATAACACTGTGCGTCATTCATCTCGCATCTTTTCATCCACCATGTCGCGAGTCCACGCGCCTGGCTTCCCCTTACCCCCGAGATCGGATTACTTGTCCATGATGATAAGTCACTATCGTGGAAGACCTTGATACTGTGCATACTGTAGCTTTACGAACATATTACCATTATCCTACACCGTGACGAGTGGACAAAATTAAACGGGTGTTGTGTGATCAGCTCGACGGCAACCTTATCCACGTGGGGAATGCTATCTCCGTATATCGTGTGCCCTTCTTTCCGCGCTCATAGCGTTACCAGGACCCCTCTAGAGGCTTCACCCTAACACCCGATCTATGGATGGCCCTTGAGAAAGCGGCGCCTATTTTGGACCAGCTGTTTACAGAGGACGAGCGGCCAGCCGTCTAGCTGGCCTAGTTCCGTGCTATAGACGTGCGGTGGCAAAACCCAATAAACAGATCATGAATCGCATTTACAAAACGGTACTGTACTGTTTGGTTCTCACTTCCACGATCTTCACATATGTCTTAGCGAAACCCATATTGCACCGTCGGAGAACGACACCATAGATTACCTGGATATGCTCAGCCAAGCAAGTGTGGCCGTCATAAAACAGAGGACAACGACCACAGACCTTATTCAAGTTAAAGGTGCTAGACACGCTGACAGTTCGATCGCCCATAGTCCATTGTCCGCCCTCTATCAACGAGCCCAAGTTTGAGATAGGCTAAACAAGCAAGTCATCTATACTTTACATCGAGCTGCCCGCAGCCATTTACTACGGAAAGTTATAGGTATCGTTACAGGTGTAGATGCATCGTTAGAGGTACAGATGCGAAATGGCAAGCGGATTTGACCGATTTGAGTGCATTCGCCAAACACAGCCGTGGTAATCGGTATATCATAACTTGCGTCGATATCCTATCGAAGTATGCTTAGGTCATCCCCATCCGAACGAAAAAGGGGGAGAATCTTGTAGCAGCGTTTATGCGCCTGTTTATGACGGATAGCCAACCGTTGTATTTGCTAACTGACGAAGGGACGGACCTTTCAACAATTTCTGGAAGTCCAGAAGATGTTCTTTCACTCGCACAACGAGATACAAAACGGTAAAATGTCTTCCCGAAACTCACCGGAGTATTCAGAGAGCAGCAACCTGTTACATAACACAACGAAGCCAAAATGATCCGGAGACCTTAATGTCCGTGCTGGTAGCCATTTCAATGGCGACAGTTCTGTAGCTGAAATGATGACATGAATTTTGAAGAAATGCTCCTAATGCCACAATTACCATGAAATTTAATTGCTGATTACTTTTCTGTATTTAATACCACCTGTTTAGAGGGCTCTGCTGAGGCCGTGACCGCCGATCGTAAGGATGACGATCGCAGCAAAACCATCATCTGGGGGACGATGAAATTGCTCGCCAACAGAGGCTATAGCAAAACGGTGACAACTAAGGATCGCCACGTCGAAATAAAAATTTGCAACACCAGAAAGCACGCAAGGACATGTATTCATCCATGTATCGTCACATGGAGATCATTGACGACACCACCTACGAATTCTGGCGTGTCTTATATCCCATTCATACACTACCACAGCCGAAGGAGGTGTTCAAAATCGAGGGTTGGATCAGTAAAATCAAGGTCAAGTGATCTAAACAAATGGAGCGATGAACGCTTCCGAACAAACCCCGGTTAGCCTTACTGGAAGGCCCACTTTTCGAAAAAAATTACAGCCCGTGGGGAAAACAACGCAAGATTTAAACACCATGGAACGCATCACGTAAACCAAGCCTCTGCGAGGCAAGACGGTCCATTTCACGAAATGGCAAGGCTGGCCCATTTCGTTCGATTCCGGAGTTTCCAGGAAAAACCTGGAGCCACAGCCGTCAGCTTTCATTTTCCGCGTTCGTCAATGAACCTAATGCTATACACAAAGTGTGACGTAAAACGCAGAAAACACAAGTGAGCAATGTAGGGACACGTCTAACCTTGCTGGATATCTTGTATCGGCTCGCTTTTTACGACGTGGTGTACCACACCTCTCTACTCATCCTGCCGAAAACACAACTAACAGACGTGAGTGGAAATCAGATCATTCTAGAGACCCCTCCACGAAAGCGCCAGTCAAACCTTACCCGGTCTAGCGGTCACTACACCGAGACCAAGTATATACAGACGTTGTCATAATCGAGCCCCACCTCGTACCAAATCCAGCAGAACCAGCTAGCGTGTCAGCGGATACACATCCAACCATGGACCCCAGGAGGCAACATCCCTTCACCAGTCTCATTGCGGAGTCGACGAGCACAGGCAAGAGGCACGTCGTACACAACCTCGTTCAATACGCCGGCAAGATTATATCACTCATCGCTCGTGTTATGGAGAATGGCAGGCTGCGTACGAGACGATGCCCCACATCGAGTTCGTCGAAGGACGACCCACCGTACCCCAAAAGACTCAACACATGATTATTATTATGTAAACACGCCAACAATGGCTCGCCAAGAGGAGATGTGTATGTGATGAAGTGGATAATAGAAAATGAAAACACCATTCTAATTGAATTTATCTATGTAGTAATAGCATGGTGCACCCATTGCGTACACCGAAGGGACGAGAGGCACGAGTTGCATGTTCCAGCGTTAGTTGTACATGATGTCCGCTCGAGTACAGAACCACGTACCGACGCTCCGAGTATTGAAGACTGACCCACCGAGTTTGTCTAATCCATTGTACACAGGGCGGATCCCGACCGTGTACGTTGTCTGTTAGAGATCTGACACAACCTGTTAGAATGCATTGCTCCTCGGACCAGCCCAGATGACCAACTGGAGCAAGTATTCAACAGCTCTCCAAACCCTGGTCCAGAAGCGAATCAGTCAAGCCAAGAAGCAAAAAGGTGTGCAGAAAGGTGGCTTTCTCGATGCCATTTTATTCGGCCGAAAACGAACCATAAAAATAAATCTTCCACGGCAATCAGCTTACCCTATCACACATACGCTGAAGCCGTAAAGCATGCTCCATTAGGACACGAGTCATATTTACGGCAGCGCGATTATTTAATACAACTCGGCCCTTCAACCGTACATGGCGTATATGGGTTAATACAAGGGCTAATCTCTGGATTATGGACGCGGATATTCTCTAATGGACGACGGCTGGATTATGAATGACGGACTAGACGCTTGTAATCTCTACACTAGCACCAACACCAACCAACCGCCCCATCGTCCTTTGCGCCACACCAGCCCACCAGTTCACTGCCCTTGTCTTCAGCTTCATGGTGGGTTGAAGCTGAAATCTTAAAAAATATATCAACAGCGTTCACGAAAAGGGCTGGTGTTACAGCGGGCAAAAAATAAACCTAACATTGACAGGAATAATAAAGGTAAGCTACTCGTACGGAACCAAGTTTTCCCTGTCACCCACATGCCTGGTCTGGTCAATGACGTGATGCGTCAGCGTAAGTCACCGTCAGACCAACAAGGATGGGAGGTGTTCGCCGAAGGCCTGAAATACATGCGCGTGCCGCAAGACTTGGTGGGGAAAACCAACGCAGAGCCTCGATGCACCTACACCCGGAAATCTCAACGCTCGACACGTCCGCTGGTGACCAGGGAACCCAATTCACAGCCCTAAAAGGCTGAAGCGATAATACGCTTCCCCGCATCACGCAGATCGACCCCGACGCCGACGACAATTCCTGAAGGAATGAGACACCTATTAGCTCTAGCAGCAGGAACAAGAGGCTCAGTCATCGTGTTTTACCTCACACTGTCCAGTTATACCCCAGCTAAAGTGTTTCCTAAAAACGCCGTAGCCGGCTACGTCAAGTAGTTTCCACACGTTTTACTTCTCCTTAGACGCTGGATTTGGATAATGGGCATATAGTAGCCTTACACATGGTACAACGTGCAAAAGGACATAGTGTATACGGAATCGTGTACGAGGGTAACACATCTGTATAACTTGACTCTAGCCCAAGGCCAGTACCATAAATCATAAATATTAATCTAGGCTTTGATGTATATGGTGAAGGGCAGTACTTCCAGGGATAAAAAAGTCGATCCATTTACGGATGAATCCCACATGACATACGCTGAGTGGAATCGCCAGAGTTGGGTGATCCTGAAGCCAAATTTGACCATACGTTTCAGCAGGACGTTGACGGGGCTGCGTGCACTAGATTCGCAGGGCTACGTAGGACCCGGTTGCCTCCACTGAGGACCATGCTGAATCTCATAGCGGGGTTATAGGCCTTTGTGTCTATTCGTATGTGGTAGAGGGCACATTGTTTGTGACACCGATGCGCCCCTGCTACGAATTCATCTTAGTCGATAAAGCACAACGCGCCATAGGGACTAAATGATCTGTACCTGCTGACCACTGTCTCAGACCAGTATCGAACATCTCTTCAGCCTCATTGACACAAGGCCCATCGAATTCACCATTAACAAAGTGAATGCGGTCCACGCGGACACAAACCAGCTATCAGCCGTGCTGTAGAATGACCCATGGGCACGAACGGCCTTTCAAGGAATGTTTACCTGAAGTGTCTTTCCGCTAGACTATATGTACGCTCCGTGTATGTCCCCAATCTAGACCCTAACGAGCCAACAGGGGAACATCGGGTGAAAGTGTACTTGTGAATGTGAATAGTTTGACCCGTACGGCCACTCATTCATCCATGGATACCTGACTTCTTTTAATGACGAAAGCACAGAGACGTGGAGTTGGAAGAGCCAAATGTTGCCAGGCCTGGTGAGTAGCGCACGCGGACAATGCTGCTTGTTTTACCTCTATCTCCCCTGCAGATGTTAGGCGATTACCCCTACGTCGAAGACCGCGAGTGTTAAACCTAGATTGTTTTTCTCGTGGTGTGTTCACTTGGTAAGTATGGAGAAATATGGCGAAAATGATCCGGATACCTTAATGTCCGTGAGGGTAGCCATTTCAATGCCACAATTACCATGAAATTTAATTGCTGATTACTTTACTGTAATTAATACTCGCATCTATCAAGTGATACCCGACGCCTGTTTAGAGGGCTCTGCTGAGGCCGTGACCGCCGATCGTAAGGATGACGTTCGCAGAAAGCCATCATCTGGGGGACGATGAAATTGCTCGGTAACAGAGGCTATAAGGATCGCCACGTCGAAATCAAGATTTGCACCACGAGAAAGCACGCAAGGACATGTATTCACCCATGTACCGTCACATGGAGATCATTGCCGACACCACCTACGAAGCCACCTCTGAAAAGACAATCATGCTGCAACCCTAAAACCTTTCGCTGCAGATCAGGTGCATTGTGTACCAGTTGGCCAAACTACGTATGCTTGGATCCTGTACGAAATCCTTTGTGTATTTTTTGACCTCTCTGACTGGCATTTGATGGAGAAGGACACAGGCCCGAAATTCGTGACCGTCTCCAACCCGGACTGAAAATTCTTGATCAAACCGAAACTGGATCCTGAATGATCCAGAGGTACGCAACGCTGTGCCAAACTATTTTTAAGTTCACAGAACCTCCTTGCATTTCATATAAGTACACTAAATCTATAGCCACCAAAATATTCAATTACTCCAATGCTGTCCAGGAGTTTGACTGGAACTTATACACGTCAGGAGGCTATAGTTGTGATTGTGAATCGTCGAACTTTATCTATACACCATGCAAACATATCGTGACTGGTGACCTTGATGTGGTGAGTGATAAGGATCTGAAATTACTCCTGATGAAAGGACCTAAATATAGAGAGCCAAGAAGAATAAATCTGAAGGCCGACCAGAAGATAGTCCTGTCTGCATTAAAACAGTACGTTATTGATTGGTCTAAGCGAGAAAAAGTTGAACCTACAGTACTCGCTGATTGGCTGGACTTCACCAAGAGCAAGGTCGTTGAAACAATCCGCCATATTGACAGAAGTACTCTTCCCCAAGCAAAACAAGTTCTGAGAAACCTCAATTCGCAAGAAGTTCTATCAAATCTCCAGAGTAAATTCGTCATAGTCCCAGCAGACAAAGCTCCGAATAATATAATATTCATATGTAAATATTACTATTACCAGGTGCTGGTTAAAGAATTGAGTGTAGACATATCTTCATCAAATACGTCTACCTACTCCCAAACTGCATTTACTCTGGAAGATTTATTTAACAATCACAAAACGTTTCTCACGGAAAGAGGTATTCGTCTTCCAACCAATCATAACGACATACCAAAAATGTACTGGACTCCCAAAATGCATAAATCACCATACAAAGCTAGATTCATAGCTGGTTCTAGAAGCTGCACCACCAAGCTTCTTTCAACCCTATTGACGAGGGCCCTTCAGGAGGTAAAAGCATTTTGGGAAAGGTATTGCGCCATTATTTCTAAGAACTCTGACGTTGAATGTATGTGGATATTGAAAACTCAAAATGTCTAACGGAAGAACCTGATGCTAAAGGTCACATACCGTACAGACATGTATCCACATGGGATTTCTCGACTCTCTATACTACAATCCCTCATCAGGACCTTATTGACTGTCTAAGTTCATTAATAGTATCTGTGTTCAAGAAAACTGATCGTAGATATATTAATGTCGGAAGCCATAAAGCATTCTTTAGCTCGACTACATACAAGAGATATCATTCATGGGATGTTTCTTTGTTTATAGAGTTGCTTGAATTTCTCATTAAAAATATCTATGTGAAATTTGGCAACACAATATATCAGCAGCATATAGGTATTCCAATGGGTACCAATTGTGCACCCCTGTTGGCCGACCTGTTTCTGTTCTCTTATGAATATGACTATATGCAGGCGCTTTCAAAAACCGATCCATTAAAAGCCCGTTCCTTCTCATTCACCAAACGCTATATAGACGATCTTCTCGCTGTGGATAATCGCTATATAAATGACGCAGTGAAGGATATATATCCACCTTCACTGGATTTGAAGGAAACTACAGATAGCCCTTACAGGCACATCTTATTTAGATCTCTATCTCTATAAAAATGAAGCGGGCATTCTCTCTCGTCGACTTTATGACAAAAGAGATGATTACAATTTCGACATCGTAAACTATCCCTTTCTGGATAGTAATATTCCAGTGGGACCTGCATATGGCGCATACATATCTCGCTTAGTAGCATTTGCTAGATCTTGTGTTAAATGTGATGATTTTAATCAACGTCACAAAACATTGTTGCAGAAACTTATAAAACAGGGCTATTCCACCAAGCGCCTCCACTCAAAGTTTCTCAAATTTGGCGATACATACCGCATGCTGATAGCAAAATACGAACGTAGCGTGCAAGATCTATGGCGCTACGTTTCGTAACTTGTGTCTAATTCCGCTTAACCCGGGGCTAGGGGCCGTATGAACCCATGTACTTCAAGATCCTCATATGAACAGCCACAATCAAAGCGTGACTGAGATACATCTTTTTTTTAGATGACTCTATAACGAATATTATGGATTAAGAATACTGATCAGCGATACGGATTTGATATTTTTGGAACATCATGATGTCTTGTCGGCATCATTGAAAACTGTAGACCGCTTCTCTCTTGCAGGAAACAAGCCTATGTTTATGTATACTATGATTGTCTTTTTGAATTTGGTGCTAATACTGTTATGTGGAAAATGGAATAGGTCTTTGGATTATGGACGCGGATATTCTCTAATGGACGATGGCTGGATTATGAATGACGGACTAGACGCTTGTAATTCGGTACGGAGCTGAATGTGATCGTTGGTTACCGCAGATAGACCATATCGCCTTTGACAAAAGGAGCCAGAGGCTCTCCAACCTGGAGTGGACCACAAGAACATGTTCAGTTGTAAAAGATTGAGCGGACGGGATAATAACATCACCGAAAACTCTGTACCTCGAGGTTGTCCAGTGGCAGATCAGTGCCATTGGCATCAACAATAGCTTCAGGTTTGTCAAGAACTAGGTACACACCTACGCCGGTCGGTAGGACGTCTTCACTTGCTTCTATTCCAAGCAAAAAATTCTCCCATATTATTTCACCACGACGTATCTGGATATTTAGGGTGACGAGTACCATATCAATACGAGGGCAAATTACAATATATGTCGGTCACTGTTCAACCATGCGTTGACCGGACAAGCGTTGACCCGTCAGGCTTACATTACTGTTCCAATGTTAATATTCTAACGGCATTGTTCACTGAATAGAAATAATAAAACATTTAGCACACTTTTTTGTTTTATTCCATTTCAATAGGAAAAGGGTCTAAATTGCGTAGTCATGTAATCAACTAAATATGTTGAGGCTCGCTGGCACCGGATCAATGCTGTCACGGAATGTCTAGTACCTATTATTCAGGCAAGATCTGTCCTGCCATCTTCACATACATGTAGTATGAGGAAAACACCAATTACCGACCTTGAAATTTGCGTATGACCGTTGTGAAGTCACTTTCGTTTACGGTCACGTTAATGGAAGTGACCTTCAACCATGGGTATCATGTTATCCGGTATTGTGCACAGGGTCAACGGTAGCTTCCGGTAACGTGATCTCAACCGGAAGTGACGTTACAGGGTTCAGAGGCAAATTTCAATGGTAAATAATGAGTTTTCTTCTCATTCCCTCCTACTACTCCTCCTAATGTTTGAATATTTTTCAAGAATATGATGTTTCCAGCACCAACAAAATGGGTTTTAAGAATCGTTACCATACCACTTTATTATGTCAAGTCTTCAGCTGATCTACATCTAGTATGATGCAATGCTTCTGACTGATAAAACTGCTTCATCTATGACATCATTTGCCTCACTCGTATATGAGAATTTCCGTGCTATTTTGGCTGGTCATATGTAGAGAACGAATCCGCGTCATTTCAGCACGCGATATTTCTGTGAGTGTCATTTCGGCAAACGACATGTACAGAAATATAGGGAAAAGTTTACAGAGATATATTGTAGATATTAAGTTCATCCTTAGTAAGGTTAAGATCATGCTAAATGTGGTTAAACTTTGAATTTATTTGCAACGAATATATAATCATACTTATCCGGGATGTGAGCCATGTTCGTTACATAGGTTTAATAGCTCTAAATTATGTCATGTAACGGGCGTATGCATATGCATATTTTCTAATGCTTTGACTCACTTGATAAATTTTGTCCGAATCTGATATGTGAACAATCACTATCACTACCACATTTTACATTTGGTAGCCCTATAGTCTCTCTATATGTTGAAAAAAGGTGAAAATATTCAATTTTATCATATATTGACCTGTGAAATAAAGTTATTGAAATGGTCGCGTACAGAACTGTCGTACCCCCGAATTTGCGCCGAAATGTCGCGTGCCGAAAAGTCACCTGTGGTTGCCGATCATGGACACTATGCTCAGTTGTGTTCCATTTTCAGTGACCATTGGGGCAATCCTTTTTTGCATTCCATTCACCGGCCATTCTCTCTCGACTTTCTTTGGCTTTGGATGAAATGGGAATGACAAAATTTGATTCCTATATGATCAAATTACAAGCGTCTAGTCCGTCATTCATAATCCAGCCGTCGTCCATTAGAGAATATCCGCGTCCATAATCCAAAGACCTATTCCATTTTCCATATAACAGTATTAGCACCAAATTCAAAAAGACAATCATAGTATACATAAACATGGGCTTGTTTCCTGCAAGAGAGAAGCGGTCAACAGTTTTCAATGATGCCGGCAAGACATCATGATGTTCCAAAAATATCAAATCCGTATCGCTGATCAGTATTCTTAATCCATAATATTCGTTATAGAATCGTCATCTAAAAAAAGATGTATCTCAGTCACGCTTTGATTGTGACTGTTCATATGAGTACCATGAGGATCTTGAAGTACATGGGTTCATACGGCCCCTAGCCCCGGGTTAAGCGGAACAAGCAGCCAGAGGATGCTAGGTCCCCCGCCGAAATGGCAGCAATATTTTTTAGCATTGTTGGTCTTAGGGGATATACATGACGGAGGCAACTGCTGCTTCATAGGCGTTGGATGTGGAAGGGTCTTTCTGCCTTCCCAAGTTTTAAGATCAACTCAGAACGATTGACTGAAAGTTGATTGCTTCTGTGATATAGTTTCCATGCAGTGAAGCACCGAGAAACATCCCCAAGTGACATCTCAAGGAATTATCTGCAAACCAAATTTGACGAGAAGCTGAAGGCATCGTCAACCTACTGCCCGGAAACCAAGTTTTAAATTGCCACCAGTTGTCGCCACCTGTAGGTGCAAGTGAGCGAAATGCAATCCCAAACATCATCTCATGGCATGGTAGCCTACATGTATTAGCCTATAGTATCTTCTACAGGGGGCTAATGATCGGCTGATGCAGCAACAACAACATTTTCCCAGTTAGACGGCAGATTTTGAAATCAAAAACGAGGCCGCGCTATGTCATCAGTCAACTGAGACAGTCACGTGATTGTGTATGAAGATTGGGGTGGGTCTTATCTAATAGTGATCCAATGAAAATGCTCGTATTAGTTTAAAATGGCGGGGTCGAATGACCAATCACTGAACGGGAGACAGCTGGAACAGTACGTTGACACTATCTGTTAATACAGGGGCGTCGGAAGCAAATTCAAAGTGGTATGGCCACTATCATTGCACTTGAGGATCCAGGGGCCGC
>JAVTVY010048768.1:0-23453 GCA_036873755.1 Hanleya hanleyi
ATAGGAGTTTTATTATAATATCACTATAAGTATTCATGTACCCCACAGCAGTTGTTTCAGATATTTTTGGGAGCATAAATTATGTATATCCCTGGAATATCTTTCATCAGGGGCCAAGCCTATAATTCATAAGTGCAATAGGACAGCCTCGAAGCCTCGAGATACAACCCTTCAATAGAATAATAATGCTTATTTATTTCAGACACATGATCTATAAAATGAACAAATTAATAATAAGATTGCAGCCAAAAGACAAATTAATAGCGCGTTACATAGATTTGGCGAGACCAATGACAAACTAAACGCGAAGTCTGAGACAAATCGGAAAGCCGCAAAGGTGTAATAACGTCGAATAACCTCATTTAAAGCTGGATACAGAGTAAATCCCAAATATGTAAGTAGCACCACAATTGCGCGGGGAGTGCATTATAACCAGCGAAATACGTTGTTGTATGTGACACGCATTTTTTATTTCAGTTACATGACGAGTACGAAAACCACAGATGGCTGCAATAGATACTGGTACAGTACGACGAGAAAAGTTGCTTCTTCTCATCTTGAGACAGATCTTTCGAGCCAAAATGTTGGCACGAATGCATAATGTTCTAGTTTGCACAGACATGTCATAACTGTCAATGAGATCGTTGAAGATAAAATGATCAAGATTTTTATCGTTTAGCTGTGAGCCAGACAGTTTAACAGAGTGTGCTCTCAGGTCATTGAACTTTATTGGGCGAAAACACATGCATAAGCATTTCTTAATGATGAAGGCAATATTATTGTCAGTAGTCGCAAAAATATCATATATCAAGTGGATTCTAAAGGCCCTTAGCAGAGGGACTAATAAGGCATAAGTCCTCAGCGTGGCTGAAGAAAGCTCCGGCTACATTACATCCTAAATTGGACCGAGATATTTTTATGTCGAATTCATGTATGTAGACATTAAAGAACAGAGGAGACAAAATTCCTCCTTGGCGAATATTTTCAGCAGAGAACCCTCCGAGAAGGTATACCCACATCCTGGTGGTCATGATAGGCGCAAAAGGACGCCATTGCCCACGTGACGCCAGGTCAAGGTTAGGCACTGGGTAATACTTCAACATTGGCTTTACTGAAAAAGCCGGAAAATAATTAGCATTGTGGCTTTCAAAATACAAAACAATTCTAAAGACGTTATTGTCTCGGAGTTAAAAAGGCATTTGCAAACACAAATCATCGCATGTACATGTCCGTGCATAAAATAATACAGCATTCCAATGTTAAGAAATGGTTCGCTGTCTAACCTCGGCCTGACGCCACATGGATCACAAAGTCGTGTCTCGCCTTTTGTCGTTAGAGACTCGGGACTGTCCTATTAATATTTATGATATATAATCTCCAATATTATTATCTCTCTTATTCTGTTTTGTACATGATGTCAGGGCAGAATTATCGCTTCTAGAGATATTTCTGCAGTAGGTATTGAAACATACCAATCTCAGAGATTCATCTGCTTTGATACATTTCATGTCTACGCTGTTTACCAGTGCTATTTCTTCTAATGTCTTCTGTGGTTTTCAAGGTACATAAGGCCCAAGTTCTGTACAGAATTATTACTGTTTTATTATCAGAGGTGTCGGGACAAAATTTTCGCTGATGATCTTTTGTAGATATTGAAAAATACTAGTCTCAATTCGATTTTATCGGATTTACACATTTCATGTGTTTTCTTACACAGCGCTGTTTCTTATAGTGGAGCCAAGTCGTCATTCTTGTCTCTCTTCTGTACTGGAGGTCCTTCGTTAACAGGAGCTAGGAATTCGTATAGGCACGGCTGATGAAGAGTATTCTTACTACTTTAACACTACTATGGATCTCAGCGGTATTATTCTGATGTATGTCTCGCATCTTGCCAGAATCGTTATACGAAAGACATACGAACAAGATCATGTGAGCATATGGCCACTTGTAGGTAGAATCCGTATTCAGGGTCGAAACACTCCAGCAACGTGGCTATGTTAATGTGTCAAAACAGAAAATCTCGAATTGAGATTGGTATTTTTAAAATACCTACAGAACTCCATAAGCGAGAATTCTGTTTTGACATATGATAAAGCAGTAATAATAATGAACAAAATTCGGACCTTACGGACCTTGGTAACTACGGAAGACAGCGCTGAGTACTCATGAAATGTGTCAAAGCAGATGAATCCCGAATTTAGTTTGATATTTTCTATACATACAGTATCGACCTTGGAAACTGTGGAATACAAGCATCGAGTCCGTCATTCAATATTCAGCCGTCGTCCATTAAGGATTTCCTCGTCTATAATCCAACGGCCTAAATCAAATAATAACATTGGTGCTAAATTAATAGGATAAATCATAATATACGTAAAACTAGGCCGATTTCCCGCAAGACAGAAGCGGTCAACAGATTTCAATGATGCCAGCAAGACTTCACGATGTTCCAAAAATATCAAATCCGTATCACTGATCAGTATTATTAATCCATTGATATTCGTTGTAAAGTCGTCATCTAGAGAATGATGTATCTCAGTCACGCTTTGATTATGCCTGTTGATATGAAAACTATGAGGATATTGAAATACATAGGTTCATACGGTCCCTAGCCCCGAGTTAAGCGGAATTAGACAAAAGTTACGAAACGTACCGCCATAGATCTTGCACGCTACGTTCGTATTTTGCTATTAGCATGCGATATGTATAATCAAATTTGAGAAAATTCGAGTGGAGGCGCTTGATAATATAGCCCTTTTTACAAGTTCATTGAAGACATTGAACGAAACAGCATACATATGAAATGGGTCAAAGCAGATAAATCTCGAATTGAAATTGATATATGTCAATACCTACAGAAGTCCAGAAGCGAGAACTCTGTCCTGATACATTTGGTGAAAAATAGTAATAATTCTGTACAGAATTTGGACCGTATGGATCTTGGAAGCTACAAACGACAATAGGGAAGAAACAGTGCTATTAAACAGCGCTACAGGAGAAAAATCACTAGAAGCGATAATTCAGCCCTGGCACCATCAACAAACCGTAATAATACTGTATAGCAGCACATATGTGCGGACAAGCGAGATCATAATATTGGAGATTATATATCATTAATATTAATTGTATTGATGATTAAGCTTGACCCTTGTTGAGAGATATGCTTGGGATATACAGAAGATATACTCCCGAAAATATCCGAAACAACTGCTTTGAGGTACATGAATACATATAGTGATGTCCTATAGTCAGGCTTTTGTAGGGTCTGCTGGAGAGTGGGTATGTTTGTGGGCATTTTCCTGTGTGATATTAAACCCTACAAGTAGGTTTCCAAGAACATACTGTTTATGTGACAATTTTAATGTTAAGTTTAGATGAACCCCTAAATAGTTTTGAAATTTTCAAGAGATGGAAAATCAGTGACCTATAAAGAGTAATTTATGGAATACTGTATCCACAAATCTTTTTAAAAGTGGTAGATTACCAAGAACATCCTGTGCGAAAACATGTAAATTGCAATAGTAATGAGATGACCCCCCTCCACAACGATAATCAAGATAACTTTTGATATTGCTTTAAAATTAACAAGAGATAAAAGAAATCAGTGAAATATACATATAAAGTCATAAAACATTTTTATCAAGTATTGCTGAAGTCAGATGATTGACAATCTTAGATAAACAGTTAGTAGACATTGAAAATGTATAATTTTGACAGATACTTTCTGTTCACATATTCTATTCTCTATGGTAGTGAGAAACCTTATATAGCCCATACTTTTCATGCAATGATGTACAGTACCGGTGGCAATAACTTGAAAATTGCTACCTCACTACTGTGCATTGGTGTAAAATGAATAAGGTTATTAACACTGAAGCAAACCCACCCCCTTTCTTTTTTCGTGCATGACGATAAGACTCGATACTGGTTCGTTTGAATGAATTTTTTACCTTACGGCAATATATTTCAAGACCACATCCGGCCTAACAAAAATGTACATTAAATAAGCTTTCAAATGACCTAGGATGTGGCCGTGTGTACGGGGCGGGGGGTGGGATGCATTTTACTCCTGAAATAAGGCGGGTTTTTTTGCAAAACTCCGCTCGTCTACTATAGTGATGTTAAAATAAAACTCCTGTACTCTGGCTGTTGTGGGGTCGAGAAATACCAGGAGAGTGGGTATGTTTATAGACAAGTTCTTGTATTGCAGTGATCTATTTTATCAGAAAATTAGATAAATAATTCATGTAAATACTTATGCTCACAGCACTCTTCTTCCCTTACGTTTTGAGGATATTTTGAAACGATCCCCTATTACAATTCTAAACCAATTTGTACGTTTGACAAAACAATATACAGCTACGACGTCAAATGACTCTGAATGTCTAAATCACGGTACTACTTTATTTTTGGCGGCGGACATCCGAGAAACCCGTCCTCTAATGCAGAAGTTAGTGTTTTTTACCTAATATACTATGGTGAATGACGCTCATTAAATTGAGAATTTAAATTCTAATCGCACTAAATCTTTGCCGAGGTATTTGACGGATGACTAAATTCGACATTAGAACCATTTTCGCCATTTAACAATGAAATATTTTACCCACAAAAAACTTTTAACATAGTTTTTAGTGCGTTTGACGCAATTTAATTGTATTTTGGAGATGGCCCCTCTGTGACGCCACAGGTCAATGCCGTCAAAATACTTTTTGATATTAGACGATTGAAGAACCCTTGCGTAATCAATTGACGCCAACAATTTTTCCCTGTGCCTGGTACGAGTGAAGATATAGTCATTTTAATACGTATATCCCCATTTTAAAAGTGGATAGATGCAATCCAATGTTCTTGTATTTCCTAATTTTTCTAGCATACGGCAATAGTTTTCACCATCACATCCTACCTCATCTGAACGAAGAGAGTCTAAGCATTCAAATGATATATAGTTTGCCTCTGTGTACGGGGGGAGCATTTTATTCCCCAAAACAGGGTCCCGACCGCTCGTCTTTAAACATACCCACCAATTCGGTGGTGGTATATCCTTGCCTGGTAAGAGTCATAGTCCTTTACCTTACATTGTATGCTTACGTAGAATTAAATAATTAAACTGGTGAGATTATGTGATGTTCTTAAGTAACCAGTTTGTTTAGTGAGTCACAAATCTCTAGGCATTCATCACTATCTGCTACTTCATGTGATTTCCAGATTTCCATATTGATAGAGAATTCTCAACTCGATTCATTTCAACGATTTTAGTTGTTGATATTTTTCCATGGATTTTAACTTATTTGAATTCGTACGACCTTATTTTGGAGATTCAACCAAAAAAGCAATTATTCGACATGTTTGCACATTTCGCATTGACAGGGTTCTTTAAAATATTGTTTCATACTAGGATTGTCATACATTTTTTCCTCATTTTTTCTTATGTACCGAATAAATTCGAGATGGCGCATGAATAGAAAAGATCACTGTATTTTATAGGCTACTGATATTATTGGTGGACTTGGACACTCTCGACACAAAATAGCTTGGATTTGTTCATAATAAAATAATAATTATTTATTATTCGTATATTTCCCCCAATGAAAAATATATATTTCACAAATATGTACTCCTGTAACAATGCAATAAATGCATGCGGCAGCTGAGCCGATATATGAAGACATCATTTTCCAAATTGGTGCTGACGAGGTTCGAACCCACATACAACCATTTAGAATGCCGACTGCTGTACTGTGTGCCACCACGGAGTTTGACGGCCGAAAGCTGTTTGAAACTTCTAGTCTATTCTATTCTATTGACATATATAGGTCAACCAGACTCTAGTTGCCCCGGACTCGGGAAGCTTCCATATAATAGCAGTCCGCCAGATGCCATGGCCTGGACCCTATATATATGAGAAGAGATATTCCGATCTAGATTCGAGAGGCCCGGACACCAACGATATACGAACCCTGGTTTCTACATGTACAGCCTGGGGGGGGGGGGGGGGCTGTTTTCAAGTGTGGACTCTCGTATCTGGGTACCCCAAGAGCGAGAGTGTGTCGAGAGTGTCCAAGTCCCCAAGAGCACCCAAATTCAGATACCATGATCCCTGGGCCCTCTTATCTGGCGGATCAAGGTTGCTCCCACACCGGTAATATGGCTCATCCATACCCCAAACTCCCACAACAGGCCTTCCTAACGAATGCGAATGTGCACGATGAGCTCACCAGCCATATTCACGAAAAGTCATGAGATGTTTCCAGTCGACCTTTGATAGTCCAGTCAATATGTGCAGATTTTCCATCGAATTGTGCCTTTTTCATAAGAAGCATGAAATTTGGCATATGTGTACATCGAGGTCTGGTGAGCATTTCTAGATATGAAAGCCGCCGCGAACTTTTTTATGTAGGTCACAGCGGCTATTTTTCAAAATGGCCGCTAGGATTCTATATAAGCATCTGGAATCCAGCACTGTTTGGGACTTATCCTTTGGGCCAGTTGTCAGAATATTGACGGAAAGTGCCATATCAATGGTAGACAAATGAAAATGTTCATATGAACGAGCCGACCATCTTGGATTTCAAGATGGCCGCCATCTGACGCCTATTTCAGTCAATATTTCAGTATCCACACAATATATCAACATAATTCATGTTGCTACACTGATATTTAAGTGGTTAAGAACGACGATTATTTCATGATAGATATGGTGTAATAACAGCCATCTCGAATTTACAAAATGACTGCTATCAATTTGCAAAACGCCCTCCAGATTTTCCTTTCCGGAACTTTGGGCGCTTTTAGCTTTATGTTAATTAGCCATCCTACTGCGTTACACTTTGATTTTCGAAAGTAGAATGATTCTATAGTGCCACATCATTTTGAGACAGTAATATTTAATTAAGTAAGGAATGAAAATAGTAATATCGATGAAAATAATAAGCAACATGAATTGCAGGCAAGCACCTAAAAGGTGCATGGACCCCTCAGCCTGCCTTTTTAGTCAAGTAGGATCAGGGCTGCATCTAGAGCCAATTTAGTTCCGGAAAACGTATGGGCGCCCAAAACTCAAATGAAACAAAAAACGAAAGTGCTGTTGTTGTTGTTCAATTTGAAAGGATTTCTGAAGGAAATATTCCTAGAAAAAGCTTCTGGGAGCCTCAATATCGATCCGATTGCATAGCTGGGTATTGAATTTCATGTTAATAAACCTCTGTTTGGCGCAATTCACTAAACAAAATTAGACCCTCAATAATGAATTGCGAAAAGGAACTGGAAGTTTGGGATCAGAACCAGCAAAAAATCCCTGGATACATCCCTGCGGATACAGTTTGTGTGATTTCTGTACCGTATATAATGGACTTCGTTTTCACGTGAGTGGTGTGCTGGAATTACAGCCTGCAAGAAAGTGTAGCTTTATTAGTGGCAATTCATGCATTGCACAAGTGTGATAACAAGTTAATGGCATAGAAACACACGATTAACACAGGTCCACCATTATCATTATTGATGGGGGGGGATATTCATAAGCTCTGGGTATGCAAACTGGTTCAAAATTGCGCACAGTCAGACTAAACATGGGCTCTCCTAATCACTCGTTTTAAATAATTTTCAAGGTACAGTAACATGTTTGGTGAAGAAAATTGAAGCATTATGTTGTACCAGTTAAATGTGGGACACAAATATGGTTCATGCAAAAGTTTTAGGATAAATCTGATGTAGAATAGAATGATTTAACAGCAAAATTGAAGAAAAATGATGTCCTTCAGTTAAGGCGACGCGAAATTCAGACTAACAGGGGTTCGATACTGCAGGGATATTCCCCTGCCAGTTATTTCATATTATACTTCTGAAATAAAATATGTTTTGCGCAAAAGCTTTAGGATAAATCATATGATGTGGAGCAGCATGATTTAATAGCAAAATCGAAGAAAATTTTTAAGGCAACGCGAAATTCAAACTAACAGGGGTTCGATACTGCAGGGATTCCCCTGCCAGTTATTTCATATTATACTTTTGAAATAAATTATGGTTTCGGATAAATCCATGTAGCAAAATTGAAGAAAAATGTTGTCCTTCATTTGAGGCGACGCGAAATTCAAACCTAACAGGGGTTCGATACTGCGGGAACTCCTCGCCAGTTATTTCCTCTTATACTTCTGAAATAAAATAATGTCACCAACCTGTTAGTTATTAATATATAGGAATAAATTTTAGGTGATTCAGCATGTTTGTGTGAAAAAACAATGTACACTGCATCTCATACATATCACATGAGGCTGCGAAGCTGTGGATAGGAAATAGTGCCCCAAGGGTGTGGAAATCCTCCCGAGGGTAGTGCATAGGTTGAACAAGTGTAGCATCATGTAAGCTCCCAGAATATATGGGAAATGGGGAGTTCCATCCAATGATAATCTTGAATCTTGAATGGACCAGGCTTTCTTGTATCAGGGAACCTTCAAAAGTCACAATGAAACATGCAACCCAGGGTTCCCGATGGGCATAGATAACAGTGCAAAAGCTAAACCATCAATAAACAATATAAAAAAGTAATTAAAAATCATGAAATCATCATAGCCATCTGAAAATCTAATCGTTTCATCAGTCAACATTAAGGAAGCTCTCACCAAAGTTTGGTCAGGCCCGACTTGATAGATCTGCAGGTATTCAGCGGACAAGAACATGTTGATGGGCATAGATAACAATGCAAAAGCCGAGCCATCAATAAATAATAAAAATTAATAATTAAAAATCATGAAATCATCATAGCCATCAGAAAATCTAATCATTTCATCAGTCAACATTCAGGAAGGTCTCACCAAAGTTTGGTCGGGCCCGACTTCATAGATCTGCAGATATTCAGCGGACAAGAAAATGTTGACGGACGGACGGACGACCGGACGGACGGACGGACGGACGACCGGACGGACGGACGGACGGACGACCGGACGGACGGACGGACGGACGAACGTACATGGCAACGACAAGATCCCACAGCCCGATGGGCTGAGGGCTAAAAATAGCCAACCAGATAAGTGAAACTGCTCAAAAGATTTTCCAAAATGACCGTTTTTGGTCACTTAGGCACGCCTAGCTTTGCGTTATTTATCAACACTACTGTGTTGCACTTGATTTTTGAAAGCAGAATAGTGGTACAATGCCACAGTATTATAACCCTTACAAACATAAACGTGGGGATTGCGTAGGGAAAGTGTGGGGTATTGGTGGGCCTGTAGGGCGAAGCGTGGTTTGGAACTTTCCTTGTCGGGATAACGTAGGGTTTGTGTGGGGCAGCTGTCCACGGTTATGCAAATTTAGCATAAATATGGGGATTATGTAGGGCGGATGTGGGGATTATGACGGGTGAATGGGCGACAGTTCTGAGAATTCAAAGTCCGCGTGGGGATGATGTAGGGCATACCATTATCTGCTACATATTCAAAGTGTAACGTGGGGTTGGTGTAGGGAAAATGAAGTTCGGAGTTAATCGACTGAGTTGTTTGTAGGGATTAGGTGGGGTGGACTTTGTCTACGAGCGCTGGAAAAAGTCCAATGTAGGGAATGTGCCGGGCTGTGCTGAAAGTTTAAGTCCGCCGTTGGGAAGATGTAGGGCAAAATGCTCGCCGTTTTCATAGATTAAGATAAACGTGTGGATTTTGTTGGGCAAGCATTCTTCCATGCATAGCCTAAGACGATAGTGAAGTGGGGCGATATTTTATTTGCACATATAGTGTGAGATAAATGTGGGGATCATGCAGGCAGACTGTGAACTATGTTTTCTTAAAACAGTAAAGATTTTGGGCCAGTTTTAGTTCAGTAGCGTCGAAAAGACGGATCCGCCACCCCACACAGTCAGAAAAAAAGGTGATGGGCCATCACCTTTTTGGGATGATGGGGTCTGGTCATCACCCTTTTAGGGTGATGAGGAAAGGTGACGACAGAATCCATCACCCTAAAAAGGTGATGAAACCAGGCCATCACCATAAAAGGGTGATGAGATCCAGATGAACGACGAGTGGCCATCCTTGGTCATCACCCTAAATGGTGATGAAATGAAATCTCATCACCTTTTTTGGGTGATGACAGATGAGTGGTGAAACAAGATCATCACCTTTATAAACAGCTATATCCAAATAAATATTGGTTTCCTAAAATATATTTACCTGTACAAAATTTCTGCAATATATCAGTTTCATTATACTGTAGATTGATATCATTTGTAATTTTACCCATATGAAAATGAATAGCTCGACAGATGTAATGGGTATAAAAAGATTATGTTTTCATTCACTTGCATTACTAATGCGAAATTTATTTACCCCTCACCAGAAAGATAAAGATTGACTTGGAAAGTCTATGTAATTATATATGTTAACGAATGAAGAGAAATGACGTCAGAACAATTTTGAATGTTAGCGAAATTAAGTTCTTGTGGTGGAGACACGGTTGACTGCACATCTATACCGTTGTCTCTGATTGGGCGGAAGCTAATAGGCTGAGCGGCGATCGCTGGCAGACACATCGAGCATGCCAATAAATTCTGACTGGATTTTCTCGATATATTATTAATATATATATATATATTATGTAAGACCATCTAATTTACAGAATTTTGAACACTTTTTTACTTAATTCAGAAAGTATCTCCAGAATTTCCGGCTGCAACGCATGAAATGGTTGTATGGCCTGAGTATTCAGGAGGAATCCCGCATTCATTTTAAGAGTACCCTGTCAAAATGCTGCTTCAGTTACATTATACTTTCAGGCCATCCAGTAATATGTAATTATTGTTGGGGAACACATTCATGAGTGCACATGCATTGTCATTTTTACAAAATACATGAGGACACCTTGAACTTTGAAAATTACTGAATTAGGTCTCTGATAAAAAAAAAAGCACGGTCGAACCCCCAGCCTCTGTCATATTGTATCCTGATGTCGACATAGGGCGATATATTCCGCATTTGAATTTTATTTCCAATAATTAATTTATTCAGTGTAATAATGGCATGTAAAGTACAACACGTTGTCTGTGCTGTAGCTGAGTATATTTAGGTTTCCAACGTTTGTAGCATATAAACTAAATACAACCTGGGTATATTCATCCCAGCTATAACAACTATAATATTATATGATCACCTCTAGCTGTCACACACAATATATATATATACTAGTATAGTCTTATGAGTGTTTTCAGTTTCATTGTATTTTTATTGTCATTTCATGTTGCCATTAGCCATTGTGGCACGTTGTGCAATAAACTTGAACTCTGAATTCTGGCAAACGGACTTATTTCCCTTCGCTCCATTGTGTGTTTGGCTATAGAAGGCGCTGTCGTTTGATTCAGTTGTATCATGGCCGACACATTGAGACGGGTATGAAAGCAGAGAAAAACTCTACTCAATCAGCAGATTACAAGTATAGCTGGTGCTTGGGAGACATAATTCTACTGTAGGTAAGTGATTTGTCGATAAATTAATCAACTTTGCACGGATTTATCACTCAGTTAGCCAAAATGGATAAAACGAAGTTCGTGTTGGAAACTGGGGTCACACTGACCCTACAGCGATTTAGCAGGTGGGGGAAATGTTGAAATTGGCCTGATTCCGGCCAAAAGGGATGATTCCGCCAAATTTGGGTGAATGACGTCATGAATTCTCACCCCATTTAGGCTGAATTAATCGTAATCCAAAGTGATCATTTTTTTTACAATGATAAATATCTCAAATTATGAACAGACCACTGTTGGCTCTAAAATTATGGTTGCCGGGTTGAAGTATTGAAAAATGAGCTAGCGTCAAAACAAGGGGTGTTCTGTGTAGTACGGAGTATCCTGACAAGCATGGAATTATTCAAAATACCCAATACCTTCGCCTGGTCGAATGAGACACCATCAATCTTTCAGCATGAAGCACCTTTGCATAGCACGGCATGGACGCAAAGACGTGCACTGGTCAGTACAAGGTCAAGTCGAATGACCGGAAGTTTGCACCATATCATTCTCCTGGAACTGCTTGTGTAAAGATCACATGGGAGAGGTAGTGAGACAGGGGCAGTAACTGCACAGGGACTATTATTATGAGGGGTGAGCATCGGTTCATGATGGATAGGACAAAGTGGATACAACATTTCTTTCAATCAATACCCCCATCCCATGGTCATGCCAGACTTCACGACGCCACAATTAAGGTTTCTTCATGCATGATGTTTTCATGTAACCATTAGTATTTGTTTCTGATGTTTTAAGTGGAAAAATTTATGATACTTCCGTTTGATCAGTAAATTTCAAGTCTGGTGAATAATCAGTTCAAAATTAATATAATGGTAAATAGTGTATGGAAACTTGATGTACAAATTATAATTGATCGGCTGTGTAATGTTAATATACGATTGGATATGTGATACATTTATACTGATGTTGAAGACTCCTGTTGAAAGACCATATTTTTATATTTCAGGGCAAGGCCTTGAACCCTGGATTTGTGTCCCTGTATCGTGGAATGATGAACTTTCAGACTAACTGACCTTGAAAATGAAAATGAGCTTTATACCTCAGTAGCATGGCCCTATGTCAGAGGTTAAAATACCGCGGTTGACAAACGGTACAGCTGTGTACCCCACGTAGAGAGCCTCTCGTTTATAGCAATCTGACCCGGAAGTGAAAGAAGACTAGGAAAGTGGGAAGTCCGTGCTGCTGTTCATTTCGTGAGTTCATTTATATCTTTCCATGCGTTGTTCTCCAAATTCCATGCCATTATCTTCTCACAGTTCTACTATCTTTAAATGAACTGAATTTTACCCGGCGGTTGACATGAAAGCCAGAACCTTTGCAAGCCCCCATAAAAACTCCAAACGAGGAAACTGTATATACTAGGCCCATGGCGTCGAGGAAATGAGATGCCCTGTTAAATTTGGTTAATTTAATTCAAAGACGATTATAGGTAAATATGCGATATTGCTGTCTCAGACAACCCAGCTTCACAGCGAGCTGTTCCCAACCGTAACTGACTTTCATAGGATTAACTTTAGGAAATACAGATAAATTGCTATGAATATAAAAAAAAAAAAAAAAATGTATCCTCCAGTAATTATCGGAGGACAGTTAGCTCACAAAATGCACTGTACTAAAGTTTAAGAACTTTTCGACCTGCAGAATCAATTTATTAAATAAAATTGGCACCAGACCATGTAGCATTGAATTTTTACCCCAGTTGTGCGGGTCATTAAAAGTTGATGGAACAGCTGATTGGTTATTGTCTTTTCTTGTTCAGCGAGAGTACTCTGTGGTGTTTCCCATTTTGATAGTATCCCTAACCAATTCATGCAGTAACAATAATTTGCTACAGAATTTATACTGCCCTGATTGAGTGTTATCTAATATAAATAATTGTGTTTGTATTTCAATGATCTATAGGAACAGCCAAATACTGCACCCCACTCATTGTGTGAATTGGTAACATGATAATGGATTAGATTGGCTTGTGGACCTCATGTGAATACCAGTTATCCTCTCCTACAAGGAAAGGATGTTACACCTGGAGATGAGGAAATCTTATAATCACTGCATGTTTGAGAAAAATTGATATCCTGTTCATTTCTAAGAGGTGGGATGTCCCACCAGTTGTGGGGATAGGGGTGTCAAACCAGTTATTTGTAGCTTATTATGAAAAAAAACCATCTAAAGTGATGTTCCCCGAATTTTTTTTTTGTTATTTACCGGGCGTGTTTCAGAGCCAGCCTCTTGACTTACTGTACATTAGGGGTTAAGAGTTTCAAAGTTGTTTCAAATATGTTCCCAGTAACAGATCCATATTGCCTTCTGATGAAATGTTTTATAATACTTTTTTTATTGTCTTTTAAGGTGGCTATGTATGGTAAAACAGGTCCCTGTTGGTACTGCAGTTTTCACGAATAGTGATAATGGAAAAAATCACAAGGTTGTATTTTCTGGAGAAACATTATGGCAACAAACTTCTCCCAACCCAGAACAATGTAGACGCACCTCTCCCAGGCTTTGTGTCACAGGAACTGGCTGAGCGACATAGTGTAAGTTGAAGTAAATTATTCATATCTGTTAGGAGAACATGGAACACATCAGTTCCACATTGCCAAGGTTGGCGGCTGTCACCCCCACTATGAAGGGGAATACAGAAATCACTTTTGTATTGCCTAACTGTATCGTGGATGATATCTCAGCTGCTATTTGATCGAAACATACATGAAGATACTTAGTACCTTACTGATGTGCGTTGTCACATTCTTTTGCCTGTCATGACGATTCTCCTCGAGTTATGGCCCTTCAATATATGCTTATCCAGTCCATATCCGGGTTACTAATGACAGGACAAGTTTGAAACTTACATTGAAGAGTACCAGTATGCTGTGAATGTACGCTGCCAGGTTCTATTTACTTCTCCGTTCAATGATCTCCCACCGAGTTATGAGTCTTTAGCGACAACATGTAAACTGCTGCATTGTTTTCTGGACTGTATCTTCCTTATTAGTTGGTCAAGGAGCCTTAACTTACACGAAGATGCTCAGATATGATTTAACTGTTCCATAGAAAGTTGGAAAACATCATTGACATACCAGGAATGTTTAATTGATGCAAAATCATGAGTGATACATATCGCTGATACCATAGCATTCAACTGTTCGATACAAATGTTGGGATACATCATTGATGAATCAAGAGACTTTCAAATCGGGCAGAAGCCTTGGTGGCCATCTTTAATCATGTAAATCATTAATGATACCTACTATTCAACTGTTCAATACGAAACTTCTCGTTACCAGCGTACCGTGAGAATCATAATTCCTAGGCAAGCTTAACTTGCAGCACACATGCATAGGACCAGGGCCATAGAAAGCCTCATGCAAGATCATTAATGATCCATATCTCGAATACCATCAAACTGCTCACTATGAATCAGGTTTCTGTGGCCTGATAACTTGGAGTTATCGAAGAATCGAGGTTTTCAGATGTACAGCTTCGTATATAAATTTGAAAAAATATTACTTGTTCTTTGGTAGATCTGTATATCTCGAACCCTATGCTGTTAGTTATATGAACATAAATGGTCTGATCAGTGATGAGAGTAATCTGAATTTGTTGTGCCTTGTTTTAGCCAGTTTTGTAGGGGTCAATGTTTGAGTGCCATAATCATGGAACTGGAATATCTGTATGCTCAACCATATTTGTTTCCTGTATTAATTTATTACGATAGCTCGTGCATTCAGAATATACTAATCGTTTTTCATTGTTTGACTTCCAGGTTATGTTTGCAACCAGTTCAAGGGCACACCATGATCCAAAGTAAGGAGAGGCATCACTCAGAAATGCCATGATGTAGCAAGGTCAGGTAGAATCCGCCAGAAAACACCAATGAAGAAGCATGATCTCCACATGTCAGATGAGCTGGTGGACTCTTCTTTAGCTTCACCCTCATCTGCCGTGGATTCGTCATTCTCTGACGATGACAAAGACAGTCCCCAAGGAATGCTAAAGACCATCCCACAACAGGTGGGAAAAGACCAAGACAGATTTTTTAAACCTTTGAGGGATGAAAAACCATTCTACTTGACACAGACTTTCAATGTGCTTCCCATTTTGTGCTCGGGTGTTTTAAGACATGGTACAATGTATATTTTATGCTGTTAAAGAATAAAAGGTGAAATACGCGTGGATTTTGCTTCAGCTGGTGGTTATTTTAAAGGATGGATGATATTGCAGGAGGAATCCGGACATACTAGACAGTCTGTACAAATGACATACCCTTTCAGATAGAAGATGCCCCCTCCCCCACACCCCAGGAATTCCGTACAGATGGTGTTTTGTGCACCCTGCCCCGTAATTTCCCCAGTTGTGGGGTTACTGCAGAGTGCTCTGGCCAATTCATTCCCCACTCCCAAATAACTACCCTGAAAATAACCCATTGTTGGTACAATGGGGGCGACAACCCTACGCCATGCCCACACGTGGGGATATTGTAGGGTTACTGTGGGGATGTTGCCATACCTCTTTGTGGGGTTTCTGCACCATATTGGAATTACTGCCCCGCAGATTCCCCACGTGGGGATATTGTGAGGTTTTCTGTCCCATGCTGGAATTACTGCCCCGTAGATTCCCCACCTGCGGATATTGTGGGGTTTTCTGTCCCATGCTGGAATTACTGCCCCGCAGATTCCCCACGTGGGGATATTGTGGGCTTTTCTGTACCATGCTGGACTTACTGAATTAAATTGAATTGAATTTTTATTCACCAATCAAATGAATATGTATATACAAAAAATATGGTATAAATTATTACAAAATATTTGCAAACAATATAATCTACATGCAACGCAATAAAGTGATTGGCGGGAATAAAAACCCAGGGGGCTTGTTCTATCCCTGTAGGACAAGTGGGTAGCATTTATATAAATATATATATATATATATATAAATATATACTGGAGGAATATTGTGGGTCGATCCCATACCAGCTTTAAATATAGTTCCCCTCATCATCCCCACATGTAGGGAACACGTGGGGCTGAGGTTGGGATAGTGCGCGGATTTAATTCAGCTAAACAGCATTAAGAATCTCCTTTTCCATGACCAAGTACAATGTGGGGATTTTACCAAATCCCTACACATTCCCCACATTGGCTGTCCTACACATTCCCCACGTGATCCCTACACAGCTTGCCCGACGTAAACCCCACAAATTCTCCAGCTTATTGGTTTGTAAGGGATATTATATCGTCTATTGTAGAACCTAATTTGAGTGTGACCATGCAACCCCGCACTCTACGACGCAATGGTTCTATTTCACTCTCCTGAGCAAGAACTTTACAATGACGTGTAGATTGTATCTCTATATAACTTAACTGTTATATGACAGTTATGGAACAACACAGTTTGAAGGACGGCAATCTGCTGAATGTAGCATTTGATGATTGCACCTGGCGTACCAAATACAGCGTCTGAATACATGTTTACCGCCAGGTTCTGCACTGAGTTTATGTGGTATATCGTACATGTGGAATATATACCCACAGCATAGAAAACCATAATATAGGCGTTACCATAACCCCCCCCCCCCCCTCCCCCGAGAGTGATCTATGTCACTCTCCGGAGCAATACCTTTCGAATGGCGTGTATATTGTATCTCTAAATCGTGTGGTTATCGAGATAGACATTATGACTTTTATAGATATGGTTAAAGCTTTCGTTTATGTGGTTAATGCTTCCCGGTAGATGTCAAATGTTACTGTGATATAGTTAATATTTCGGGGGCATCTGGTAAATTCCCTCGGTGGTGTCCTATCGATTTCATGCTTTCCGGTATCAGAGTATTTGAGTATCTGAGTAATACTTCCGAGGGATGGAAATAATGAATGCGCTTGGGTATACTGATGATGCTTTGGGATAGCAGGGTAATATAACCTAGGACGTATATGTGGTTAATGCTCTATGTATGTGAATAATGCCATCGAGTATCTAGGCGATACCGCGATTGGTTACTGCTTCAGGTACTATGTTTTGTTAATGAGATTGCCGCGTTAAATGTCAATGAACGGGGTATCTGGATAATTGCTAAATGTTTGTTTAATATTTTTGTCATTTCAGCTGGGCAGAGATGTTAAATAATAGCACAGCGTCGACAACCTCGGGAAATGTCAGCCATTTTACCACAGAGCTCTATGTGGTCCTGGCAATGCTTTCCTTGACGATTGAAAACACTCTTGTATTGTACATCTTCGGAAGACGTAGAAAAAAACTAACGGTGAACAGTTTCATCTTCACCTTAGCCGTGACAGATTTTCTAACATGCCTGGTGGTCGTGCCATTCACTATCACCAATTGTGTACTTGCCTATGGAATAAACGGTTTGTGTAAGCTGTATGTTTTTTTACTTCTATCAAACATAATATTATCTGTGT
Organism: Hanleya hanleyi; assembly: GCA_036873755.1. Lineage (NCBI taxonomy): Eukaryota > Metazoa > Mollusca > Polyplacophora > Lepidopleurida > Hanleyidae > Hanleya > Hanleya hanleyi. Next base: position 17,917 of record JAVTVY010048768.1, read on the forward strand.
TTATCATGGTTGCCATTGCCGTTGATCGTTATCTCCATATCTGTCAACCATTCCTGAATGCGATGACCAAGAATCGTGTCAAAATTATAATCGCTGCTCTAGTGCTTTTAGCCACAACAATTGGCATCACCGAGTGTTTGTCGTTCGGAGTTTACAGGAAGCGTACAGTATCAGATATTAGCGCACAGCATGGATCAGGATTCCTCAAGGATGATGAATATTATATGGTATATACAGGCTATTGTTCACTTAACACCTTGTTTTTTAACATCCAATTTACTGTAGCGTACAACACGTTTCACAGTTCAACATTATTGTTGTCTGTGCTTATTGTTGGTGTCCTATATGGGATGATATACCGCTCCGTGTTGATGAGCAGGCGTATGAGACGGAAAACTGACAGACAGAGGCGAGCACATATAAAAACTGCGTGTATGCCCTTTGTTTTTGTTATCTTTTACCTGTCAGTCGTCTTGATGGAGCAGGGTGTCTTGCCATACAATTTAATTGTGTATTTTATGTACTTCATGTACAATGTCGTCAATCCAGTGATCTACGCATATGCATCAAACATTCCGAGATGATCTTCGGACACTCTTTAAGTGTTGATGAGCAGGCGTATGAGACGGAAAACTGACAGACAGAGGCGAGCACATATAAAAACTGCGTGTATGCTCTTTGTTGTGACATTCGTTTTTGTTATCTTTTACCTGTCAGTCGTCTTGATGGAGCAGGGTGTCTTGCCATACAATTTAATTGTGTATTATATGTACTTCATGTACAATGTCGTCAATCCAGTGATCTACGCATATGCATCAAACATTCCGAGATGATCTTCGGACACTCTTTAAGTGTGAACAAAGCGAAAATACTACATTGGGTAGTTAGATACATGTCTGACCTGTTATGTACTTTATCCTTTGATGCGAATGATAGAATATAACATGAATGACTTTTGGATCTCGTTCTATGGGCAGATATTCAGGCTAAACCATAGTATGTTCAATGCTTGGTGAAGTGCTTCTCTATCTTACAACCGATTTTAGAAGCGTATCTCTGCTACACCCCGGCAATTTTATGGATAGCAACTTCTGTATTGCTCTGAAACTAACATTTTCTGGGAGAAACCTTCAACTTTTAAAAACCTTCAATGCAAACAATCGCGAAACTACCTTTCGACCAACCCAGAAGTTCCGTAACCTTTTCAGACAAATATTACGGATCATTCTGTTCACCACCTTAAGAACAAACCAGACGTTCCTTTTTCACTGCAATGCCAGACGTTCTATTTCACCTCTTCATGAACAAGCGCTATGTAGCTAAAATGCGACATAACATGATTTTTGTTATTGTTAAAGACCGACTGAATTTCCAAACAATTAATTGTACCCAGACACTTCGACAAAATAGAATAAAAGTAAATAAAAAAGTATGTCCGTCACAACAGAACCACATATTCGAATACTAGCCGCTCCAAAGTGAACAAGCACTGGATGAACGCAAATACCTCCGTCGAATAGGGTCCGTCGAGGCAATAGAGTAGGAATAACGTAGGGCGGGATGCCAAGCTGAATTTTGCATTTGTTGGATGTTAACTTCACTAGCATCATCATTGAATGAAAAACACACCTGTTTGTACCGATACTCGATTCTGATATGTCTGATATGTGATGAGGATTTAATGCGCTCGGTATAAATTTGTATACTGGTGTTACAGGTCACCTTCACCATACTGTATTAATGACCATGAACTTGTACATGTATCACATTCATACTGAATGGTGATGGTTGATGAAAATATTGAGCATATGGAACAATTGGCTGGATTCCAGCAAATAGAAAGTTCATCATGTTAACCATAAACAACATACAATTAATAATACTATCAAACCATTAGGTTTATTCCTTGTCAACATCAATGTATTACAGACAATATTATGACTGAATCATGGTAACAGATATTCAAGGGTATATATGTCTACACTAAACTGAAGGAGACCCATGATGCTTATTATATTATGTTGTAAAACTCCACTTGCTAATCTCCATTATGTTGCTTATGGTGAAAATAAATGAAGTTATGAAAATAAATTTAGTATGATTGCACATTGCCCTCAAATTAGAAAATATCTCCAGTAATTAAAGTTAAGCCAATCATAACAATACATAACACCATGATATTGTTGTAATATCACCCATCACTGATCGTAATCTGTTAACATAGAAAGGTACATTTACTTGAAAACATGTTCTTGTATGTATTGATCTTTGGTTAAGAATTAATGTAATTAATGGATGACATACATTTATCTATTCTTTGTGTTATTCTGTATGTAGTTCGTTCAATTTCTGTATGTATTTTATATATGTACATATACCAGAAATGGAATTAAAATTTGAATAAAATAATTAAAATATGTTCGTCTTTTACCTTAACTCAGGAAATGAAGTCTTTGTTTCTAGTAGCTAAGTCATTTTAGACACATTCAAGTCTTCACCTGGTCAAGGGAGATAATTTTGCACAAAAAAATGTATAGATCTACACTGGTGCAGACCAGAATCATACAGCTTTTGCCTAAACTTGGATAATCTTATCCATCCAAATATAGCAAGCTGGAGCTGCTACCACTCAAAGCTGGCCGGCAGATATTTTATGACCTTTGATGATATTTGTGGAGCATTCTGCAGGAATTCAACTTCCATGGATTTGATATTGTCCACGCAATCCCATTCTACATGATACTGTTGCCATAGCACCGATGAACTAGGTCCCTTCTTTTATGTGTACTAGATCCAGGAGCTGTTGGGAGGTGCAGGTTTTGTAAAAGTTGGATCCAATTATTCTGAGTGAAGGAATGAAGACCGGCATGGTGGTTTTAAGTTAGAACTCGGCATCCTTGGAAATGTCTGACCGATTGACACATGTATTACCCTGCAGATGGTCATTACATGCGTAATGTTTATTTCCTGAGGAATCAGCTGATATCCAATGGGGGGTGGCAGTTTGCACAATACTATGTGGTCAATCACTTGCTCTGATTTTCACCACCTCTGTCACTCCACATCTTTCTGACACAGCTAACATGGCTAAGCCAATCGAAAGTCTGTATTGGTACTTCCAATTCATCCAGTACATCCACTGTGTAATAGTCCTGTTGCGTCTTATATCAGAAGTGCTGAATCCATGACCTGCAGGTTGGAAACAATTGTATACATTTAATATCAAAACTCAGTTCATTGAAAATGTTTATGCCCTTCATTATATTTCATTCTTTCATCATACACAGCAAGATGTAATCCATTATACCAGTTCTTTCATACAACATACATGTACTTAATAGTACTGGGACCTGACTAAGAATTTGCAAAAGTATGAAATGAATACTATAGACAGGTCCCAGCCAAGAAAAAACTAACATTTTTTGGGTCAAAGTTTTCTCAGTGGTTCCGTCATCCTTGACTTATGCCCTTTCAATTTCGCTGAGGGGCCACCCTAGATTTGGCATCAAATTCAATATGGCGGCCAAAATCCAAAATGGCTGCCAATACCCATAGAAGCTCACAATTTCCTGCTCGAAAATAATTTTCTAACCACAAACTAGGTTTGTTTCTAGTCCTACGTAGGGTATAAATGATTAGTTAATTTTGGAATGATTTGTAATTGATCTGAAAATTCAATATAGACGCCAAAATCCAAAATGGCGACCAATGTCCATTGAATCACACATTTTCCTGCCCTAATATGTAGAGATGGACCATCCTTGGTCCGAATGCGTCCTGTGGGGTGTCATCTTGTAGCTCTCGGGGTGTAGACCCCGATTTGAGGGATATCCATATCATCTGTGACGTTATCAGTACAAGTAGTAGTGAAAGCGGGCATTTTGGGGGTGCGTGTGGGTGTGTTTGGCGTAAAGATGGTCCATCCTTGGTCCGAATGTGTCGTGTGGGGTGTCATGTTGTAGCTCTCGGGGTGTAGCCACGACTTGAGGTTTTTCCATGTCATCTGTGACGTCATCGGTGACGTAATCAGAACGAGAAGTAGAGAAAGCGGGAGTTTCGGAAGTGCAATGGAGTGCGTTTGAAGTAGATGACGGCCTTTTTTCCATCCAGCTACCCGATAGAGTTACCTGTGAGTGTATGCGCGCGTGTGTGTGAGTGAGTGAGACTGGTCTACTGTATCGTCTGTTTTCATCATTTTGCACATGCGCAGTCTGGTCGTAGTATAGAAAGTAGGCATTTTGTGGATTCGTGGAGGTTTGTTGAGTGATTGAGGGACCATCCCTGGTCAAATGGACCGTGTGGGGTATCAGTGTGAAGCTCTCGTGGGTCAGACTGGCCTTGTTTTCATTGGAAGTCGCGCCAATCTGCGCATGCGCAGTTTGGGTGTAGTAAGTAAAGTGGTCATTTTGGGAGGTGTGTGGGGGTCTGTTGAGTGACGAGGGACCATTCTTGGTCCGAATGCCTCGTGTGAGGTGTCAAAGTGAAGCTTTCGTGGTGTAGACCATGACTTGAGGGGTGTCCCTGTCATCTGTGACATTATTCTTGACGTCATCAGTAGGAGTAGTAGCCAAAGTGGGAATTTTGGGGGGGTGAAGTAAGATGTTTGGGGTAGAGAGAGACCAGGTTTGGTCCAAATGGCTTGGTTGGGGTGTCCTAGTGAAGATTTCGTGGGATAGAGTCAGACTGGCATGTTTTTTGTTGAAAGAAGATGTCTGAATGGCAATCTGAACATGAGCAGTTGTGGTGTACACATGTAGTAAGTAAAGTGGTCATTCTGGAGGTGCGTGGGGATGTGTTTGAGCGATTGAGGGACCATTCTTGGTACGAATGCGTCGTGTGAGGTGTCAAAGCAAAGCTTTCATGGTGTGGACCACGGCTTGAAGGATATCCGAGTCATCTGTGACGTCATTGCTGACTTCCTCAGTAGGGGTTGTAGCCAAAGTGGATATTTTTGGGGTGTGAAGGATGGTGTTTGTGTAAAAAATGGACCATCCTTGGTCCGAATGCGTCGTGTGAGGTGCCATCTTGTAGCAACACCCACCAACGACAAGCTCAATGCTTCCACACCCTGGTGAATTAGCCCTGAAGTCCTGCGCGCATATACGTACGGGTGTAGTCCGTAATAAGTACTATTCTGATTAGTTAGTTCAAAAGTAGAACAACAACAACATCAAAGATTACAGGTCAATCCTTTTATTATCCCCTCCATCACAGCACATCCACGCTAAGGGAACCACTATGGGTGTGTTTACAATTAACTTATGCTATTGTCTGTGTATTCAGAAGTTCATTGTTCTGATCTCAGAATGATGAGGGACACGAGTTAATCCCTATTTGTACTGACACCACCACACATCACTATTACCACCACCACACACCAGTTCTACCACCACCACACACTACCACACACCACAGGCGTCAGGCGTCAATGCCCGGTGGTGGTGGTAGCTCCCATGTGGCAGAGCTCTTGGATCGGAGCTCTTGGAGCTCAAAGCTTGTGGAGCTCAGAGCTCGGAAGTGATGTCATCGCACGCATG